>JALPNA010000068.1:0-85543 GCA_024244115.1 Nematocida sp. AWRm77
CTTTAACTCCTTCCCGAATAGATACCCAGTTCTCTTCAATTCCTTCCCGAATAGATGCCCACTTCTCTTCAATTCCTTTTTTAATAGATGCTGACTTCTCTTTAACTCCTTCCCGAATGGAGTCCCATTTCTCTTCAATTCCTTTTTTAATAGATGCTGACTTCTCTTTAACTCCTTCCCGAATGGAGTCCCACTTCTCTTTAAGTCCTTCCCGAATAGATACCCAGTTCTCTTTAAGTCCTTCCCGAATAGATGCCCACTTCTCTTTAGCATAGTTTATGTGCTTTGTTTTGGAACTACTGAAGAATTCAGTTACACTATTCCATGCTCCACTAGTCCAATTTGTAGTAGAACTCCATGCTCTACTAGGCCATGATTCACTAGGTGTAGTATATGTACTAACTTCAGTAATTATAGTGTCTACTTTAGAAGTATCAGGGTCGCTGTATTTTATGGGGAGTATTTCATTGGAATTAGCATAAACCACATGGATGATCATTATTACTATGGATATGATCAGCAATATACCCATAATATGCGCACAGGAACTAGAAGAACTAGACCACACAGTGTTGTGAAAGTGGTTTTTATAGGCTTTCTTTGCTCTATTTCTGTAATTATTCTTTAAGAGCACGGATTCTGATGTATAACTGGATTCAATATTTCTTTCATTTTGATCTAGCAGCATAGATTCTTCAGGTCTATAACAATCTTTCATAACGGATAGTCCTGATACATCTGAATCTAAAGAATAACATTCTGATGCTAGAACAAAGCCTAATAAACATAGCACTAGGGTACAACTGATGTGTTGTTTCATTAAAACTTAAAAAAAAATTTTTAGTTTTATTTTCATTCTGGCCTTATTTAGTGTAAGGTATAAATAGAGAAAATATTTTAATAAATATGACGTTCTTACATTTAGTTCGATTAGTATTCGGGTTAGTATTCTTTAAAAGCCGAGAACTCTTGCAACATGAGGGGTAGATACGTCGATTCCCCTCTATTCGGTTGTATAGATAGCAGAACAATTGAAAAACACTTGTTTATTTGAATACCACCGTAAAAATACTTGAACTTTAGTGTTGTAGTTAATAGAAAGTATTCTCAGCACTCAACAAGCTTATTTTTCTGTTAGTTTTATTTTTTCTAGTTCTTCTAGTTCTTCTTGTTTGTCTATTCTGTACTCCTGTTTAAACACCATGTAGTGTTTTGTAAGAGTAGACTGTCTAGTGCATGGTTTTTAGTCCATACTTCTACTTTTCTACTGATCACGGGTATACGAGTATATTCAGAATCAGACTTCATAGACTCAGTAACTTTCAGCATTCGTTTGTAAAAAGAGAAGTAGTTTCGGTTAGAAGAAACTGCGTTTCTCACCCAGAAACATTGGGATCCTTTTCTTCTTAAGAGGCTAGCTATATTTATGATCTAAACTAGATCAGTTGCAAAGGGGGACTCTGCGTTTATAGTTGCATTGTTTACGAAAACATATTCTTGTTCATCAGACTGATATCTATTTAGTTGGGAATAGGTGTAGAACTATAGAACGAAGAAAAGTCAGTAGAGTTTGAGAAACCACTTACTGGTTCAGAAATCTTTTCAGAAATCTTTTCAGAAATCTTTTCAGAAACTTTTTCAACTGCTGTTTCAATTACTGAACTAACTGGTGTTTCAACTGGTGTTTCAGTTGGTATGTTAATTTTAAAGTCTCTAGGCGTAACCAAAATTTGGCTGTCAGCTGTAGTATTGTCGTAGCCAAGTTTTAAAACGGTAGTGTTCTCAGTTCTTAATGAAGAGAAAAAACTCATTATCTTTTCACTTACAGTTGTAAGCATGGTCATTATGTAGTTTCCTACAGTTGTAAGCATGTTCATTACGTAGTTTCCTACAGTTGTAAACATGTTCATTACGTAGCTACTTTTTTTTCCATAGTATACCACTACCCCTCTTTCTTGTACATCGTTTCCATACATAGCCATCAACTCTACTATTGACTTGCCAAGGAAGTAAACGATTGCTATTGCTATTACACTGAGAACGAGCCCAACAAATAATCTAAGTTTTGGATTCTTTTCGTCGTTTGAGTGGATTTCTCTAAGTTTTCGTTGTGATCGAATTTCTCTAAGCCTGTTGATTCGTAGTCTTTGGGCATCATTGCTTTGCAGTGAACTGTTTTTTTCTGTAGACTGCAATGGGTTTTTTTCAAGCACTTCTGCTGTTGCTAGAAGGTATCCTACCAAGCACATTCCAATTATGCTAACTGTTGTATATTTCATTAAGAATTAAAAAAAATAAGTTAATATATAGAAAAATTTTTACAGATTTTTCCAAAATATTATGTAGAATACCATATTTATTAAAATATTTTTTCTATTTATATCTTACATATTCTACACATTACAATAAATTGTAAAACAGATCTGTTTTCCGTTAGTATTCACACGAATACTATAAATTTTAAATTTTCATTGTGGGTGCCCATTTAGTGTTCGGGAAGGGGTGTTCAGTATCTATCAGCACAACATCCAACCATATCCCAAATATAGAAATACATACATAGGCACTGCTACAGATTATTGCACACCAAACATTACCACACGGCTAGTGTTAAAATCTTCCACTATAATTGATAATTGATAATGGATAATTGAAATAATTCCTTAAATATAAGCTATAGTTTCTAAATTAAAATATGCTTATTATAAACGCAGCACCAATTGATCAGTCTGGAAGAACGCTTTCTTTGGCCAAGCATTTGGCACAGCAGAACATAGCCGTGACCATTGCAGCATACAAAGGAACAAGAAAACCTGAAAAGATGCACCCAAACATCAAATGCGTTTTTATCAAACAGATTTCCACAGAGAGTTCCTGGATCTTTCTGCGGTGGTTCTGGCTGGGGGTGAAAATGGCGTATCTGAGCCTGGTCTCTGTGTGGCTGATACTGAAAGAGCACCACTGGTCGCAAAGCGCTTTGAAAGAGTGCAAAGAAGTGTACCTGCTGCACCATTTGGACTCGCCTTCTGTGATATGCGTGGCTCCTCCAAGCCCAACCATTGTGCTTCCTTTGGTCTATGCACGCGTGCTTGGAATGCGGGTGGCTGTGGACTGGCACAGGGTGGCGTCTGGTGTGATGGAAACCTTCAACCTGATCGTTGCAAGGTATGTGGCAAACATAACGGTAACCCAGAGCATGGAGAAGTACTTTCGTGCAAGAGGCATCACAAACATACGCACGGTCTCTGATCTGTACCTGATGGAGATTCTAGAGAAAAGAGTTGCAGGGAGCAAGCCCCAGAGAGCAGAGTTTTTTGCGTATCTGGAGAAGAAGTATCCAGAGTACACTTTGAAGATAAGAGGCATGAATCTAGCAGACAGAATAGGCGTGTGCAGCACAAGCTATTCGGAAGAAGAAGACATGGAAGGGCTGCTCAGAGCCGTAGATGCATGCAGCGTGTCTGGGACGCTAATTATCACCACAAAGAAGCCCGTGGTGCACGCACACTTGTGCATCAGCGTTGTGCAGATGTTTCTGGACTATGAAGACTACTTGAAGCTTCTCCAGATGGCAGACTTTGGCATTTCCACGCACATGTGCAGCTACGACTTCCCAATGAAGATTGTGGACTACATCAGGTGTGGGCTCCCCGTCATTGCGCACGAGTCAACGCTGTACACATGCCCTGCCCCGTACACCGAGTACTTGAAGCTGTACAAGTACTTTATAGACTTGGGAGAGCTCCTTCAGAAGCAGTACATACACACGGACTCCAAGCACAAGCACAGAAAGTAAGTAGCAGCAGAACTGCCAACAGAACTGCCAGGGAGAAGTGGAGCATCAGCCTAGCCCCCTTTCAGGCGTGCCTGCATGTGTTGAGTTGGTTTGAGTGGAGTTGGGTTAAATCAAATCAAATCAAATTTAGTCTAGTCTAGTCTAGTCTTTGGCATAACTGTTTATTGCAGGAATGAATAAAAGAATTCAAAGAAACACAGAGATACTCTCTTACAGTTATACCTTGTGGGTGTGGGTGTGTGTGAGTAGAAATGAAACAGTGGGACAAAGAGAGGCACCAGTTACGATGCCACTTAAGATGCCAGCTCAGAGAAAGTTGACAGCTTTGAGCTCTTTGACTGTGTCTTCATCATACTCCATACCATACGCCATGCACTTGAGCCTGTCGTTGTGTTCTGTGCAGTATTTGTGCCACTGTTTGTAACTAACACGGGACTTCTCGTTCATCATGGACTTGTAGAGTGAAAGTATGTACCTGCCCATCTCGTCCTTCATTCTGTACCTTTTCTTTGGATCCGGGTGTATTTTAACACCGTCAAACATTGCGTCCGAGGGATCTGGACACTTTCCCTCTTCAACTAGCTCATAGTACACCATGTTGATGCAGTACTCGTAGAGATCTGGGGGGGTGTAGTTGCACACGGAGTACTCTCCATCAGCAACTTTGTCTTTGTAGTCTTCAGGATCCATGCGTGCAAGCGTGGGCACGTTCCTCCAGCTGTTCATGCTGTCGTGAATTATGTCCAGAAGCGGCTTGTCCTCCAGCTCTTTCTTTCCCATGTTGAAGTCCAAAGAGTCGTGGTCTTCCCTGAGGCTTGAACTGTGGCAGTCTTCTGCTACTTTTTCAGGCGGAAGAATGTAGTCTGGAGAAAGCAGAAATAGCTCTCTGTCCATTATGGGGTCTCCAGGGTACGACGAGCCCGTCTTTTTACCGT
The DNA here is from genome assembly GCA_024244115.1 of Nematocida sp. AWRm77. Lineage (NCBI taxonomy): Eukaryota > Fungi > Microsporidia > Nematocida > Nematocida sp. AWRm77. The sequence continues at coordinate 4,732 of JALPNA010000068.1, forward strand.
CTTTAATCCCCAGCGCACAGAGGACCATAGAGAAAGTGTTCTGCAGCCCGTTCAGCAGCCCAAAGGAGGCTGCTACATTAGACGCCAGGTTCAGTAAGATAAACACAACAGCAACTGCTATCGTGAGCCCATGGGACTTTTTGAGAAGGGCGACGCCTCCCAGAGAAAAGACGGAAAAGATTAAAAAGCTGATCTTTTCCAGGAAGATCAGGAGCAGCATGGATACAGAACATATCCAGAGCAGGAGGGTAGGCGCCTTGACGGAGGAGTACTTGTGTTGTAGAATGGAAATCTTTTTCATATGCATGTTAAACTTCATAATCCATAAAGTGCTCGCTCTTTTATACTTTTATTCCAATCTCCCGGGGTTTTTAGCTGCATCAAAAAGATTTCCAAATCGGACCTGGATCATACATCTTTGATGCAAATCTCAGTGCAGATCATTTTTAAGTCCGGGGGCGTGCTTTGGAGTGTTCTCAAAATATTTTTATAGTGATGCACACGATCAGTGCTTGGAGAAACCCGCAAGCAGCCAAGCAGGCACGCGTGCTTGAGAGGAAGGCCTCTCCACAAAAGAGCCTTTGCAGAGCACTCCAACGTGTTTGTTTACTTCCTTGAAATAATTTTTCTTTTGCAAGCCCATGGACGAGAGCAGTAAAAACTGGAGACTGAAAGCGTCTTACGAGTATTCGTACTTTCGGATTCTAGAGAGTATTTTTCAGAACATTAGCGTGGAGATAGAAGAGGATGCCGGGGTGGTGCTAGCACACACAAACGGAGAGACAATGAAAGGGCCCGTCAAAGCTGTTCTCCACTTTCTGCAGAGCCACTCTGTTGCAGAGCCCACTCTCAAGTGCGTGTCGGATGTGATTATGCTTCGGCCGCAGCAAAGCATAGCATATCAGTGCGAGGAAGACAACAACGACATAGACATGATTCTTGCGATAGCCAAGATAAGAAAGTGCATTGCAGAGGGGTACTTCACAAGCAAGATATCAGAAGGCATTCTGGAGAAGCTTTGTGCCGTCCATGAAAAGTATCAAGAGATCTTCTGCCGTGTCACGCGGGAGAAGCTCATCCCAACGGAGAAGTTCAAAAGCATCATAGAGTTCTACAAAGCCGTTGTTCTGTCGGGGACCATAGAGTCTATTATAGACCATCCGGAAGCAGACAATCTCTACATAGAGAACGTGGAGTTCAAAGCGGAGAAAAGAACGATAGTGAGCGGGCTAAAGGGGAAGTTTGAAAAAGACAAGCTACTGAACAGAAGCTGCTTGTTTATGGTGAATCTGAAGCCAACAGCGTTCAAAGGCATCAAGTCTTTTGGGATGATTCTGTTTGCGAGGGATGCGGAGACGGGCGCGGGGTCCGTGGTGTTCACAGACAAGCCTGGAGAAAGAGCGTCTCTCCTGGAATATCCGTTCGAGTCTCTTATTCCTTTCCCCATCAAGGTTGGAGACTGTTCAAAAAAAACCCTGGACTCTTTCTTCTCTCTTATTTCTGTTGAGGGCACGTTTCTAGTCTACAACGGCATGTCTGTGGGCATTGGAGGGCAGGCCATCAGCATTCCAGATATAAAAAACGGAACAATTTCTTAGTACAGTTACAAATACTTTATCGGTATACATCCAGAAATAAACATTTACTTGATTGTTTTCTATTCTTGTTTTTATGCGTATAGACAGGTATCTGCACAGTTAAATAGGAAGGGCGTCTATCCAGGCGCGCTTTTCGTCGTCTCCAAACTCAGCAGCTGGGTTTGTCTTGAAGAGCCCGTCTATGGCAACAATTTCTGTTCCCGTGGTCTTTGAGCCCACAAAGCATGCAAAGTCGTTGATGATCACTCCGCTTCCGATGGTGTTGAGCCCTTTGTTGACAGTTCCAGAGACGACTCTTACCTTGAAGAGCTCCGACAGCTCTGCTATTTCTTCGCTTGTGGTTTTAGACCCAACAAGTATAGCCGTGTTGTTCATTGCGGTGTACGTGCCCACGAGTCCGTTGTCAGCCAGAGTGTACTTGAACGGAGCTTCTACACGAAGAACGTCTGAAATAGCTTCCAGCGTCTCTTTAGACACTTCTCCGTGCACAAGTGCGTCTGTGTCGTTGCACACTATAACGTTGCCCAAAGCGTTAAGCCGCTCTTCAATCCTCCGCACTTTGACTCCGTCTGGAAGAGAGTTTCTCAGGTGCATAAGCTCCTGGTCTGTTGTGGAAGAAGACACAAGAAGTCCGTGCTTGTTCCCCACAGCTTGGGAGCCCACCATTTTTATTCCGTTAATGGTGCACTGGATCACGGGGATGTCCAGCTTCTCTTCAAGTGCTGAGACAAAGTTGGGATTGTCTGATGCTCCTACAAGAGCATAGAGGTTTGTGAGTCGTGCATATGCGCCGATTTCTGCTGAGCTCTCAAATTGTATTCTCTGACTCATAAAAATTTTAAAACAGAAACAAAAAAGAACTTTGTTAATAAACTTCACAGAAAAAGAAAACCAGTAGGCAGTGGAGCGTCTCGTGGGGTGCATATCAGAGCGAGTGCTATGGCAACGGTTGGAGAAAGAGCAAGTATCAGCATGGGAAAAACCAGAACTCATTGCATACGTGTTTTATCCTCTATAGGACTAACAACAGCAACAGCAACAGCAACAACATCCCAACATCCCAACTTCAACATCCAAACTCCAACATATCCCAACATATCCAAACTCCAACATTCCAACATATCCCAACTCTAACATCCCAACATCCCAACTTCAACATCCCAACTTCAACATCCCAACATTCCAACATCTCAGCAACACATAGAAGAGCACGGGAACAGAATAAAAGACAAGTATTATTTAAGAAGAAAGTAACTTGCAGGTATATATTTAGATAGAACAGTTTTACTTGTAAACCAAAGCACAATACTCTCTGGGATTTCTATGCTATACAGCATAGACTGATCGTATTTGGTTTTCTGTTTGAACACTTCTTAACGCACACGTTGCACGTTTCTTTGTGCTGGGCTACTTTCTGTAGTACTCATAGAACTTGTACAACTCGCTCTTTGCTAGGTCTATTTCTTTAGGCAAGATTGCAGTGTGGTCTGAGAAAATAACGGTCTGAAGGAATAGCATAGCTCGGAAAATATAGTCTACCATTGAAGGCTTGTAGTCTTTTGACAGCTCTTCTTCAAGCTGGTCTGCGCTAAAACATTTAATACATGAGATTTTCTTTTTTGTCTTCTTTTCTTCCTTTTCCTTTTCCTTTTCCTTTTCCCTCTCTCTTTCTCTTTCTCTTTCTCTTTCCTTTTCTCTTTCCATACTCGAGTCTTTGTCTCTGTCTCTGTCTTTGTCTTTGTCGTTTTCTTTCTCCAAGTTTCTGTGTGCCGGGCACGTGATGGTGCCTTTGCATATCAGCCTGAGCCTCGCCAGCATCAAAGAGAACTCGTGCACCCATCTGCTTTTGTCTCGAGACGATTTCTTTTTCGGGTACTCGTGAAAGTCCAAGGTGTAGTACTCCTTTAGGGAGTACTGTGCAGTCTTTCCACTCTGCAAAGCTTCTTTGGCTTCCTGCACTTCTTTCTCGTACTCTGCTTCTTTTGCTTTCTTCTGCGCAAGCAAAGCTTCGTCCTGCTCTTTTTTCTTCTGCTCCAGGAGGGACACTCTTTCTACCGTCCACTTGAAAAACCTTTCAAACGCCTCTGCGTCTACGGAAGACACAGAGATGCCGTACCCCGAGTTCTCTAAACTGCTTAGAATCTCTTCCAGCTCCTGCTCCTGCGAGGTGAGACTTCCCATGTTCTGTCCGTTGAAGGGGCCTTCGTACTCTTCCTGGAGGGCGCACCCCGATGGGGAAGAGTCTCCAGCAGGGGAGGGAAACACTTCAGGCTTGGGCCCGGGGAGCTCCAGGTGCGGGGGAAGGTTGCTCAGAGTGGAGAGGTGCAAAAGCGTGGTGGAAAGCGGGTTTGAAAAAGTAGGCTTCACCCCCCAGATGGAAGACATGCTTGAGTCCCCCATGGAAATAATCTCTGAAGACACATCTGGGAGGCTCTTGTGGCACGCAGGCTCTTCACTCTCTTCGTCTGAGTTCTCTATGTTGTCGTACCCGTAAATCATTCTTTCGATGATTTTTGTCTTCTCTTGTTTTTTCTTTTCGATTATGCTTTCTATAACTTCTGCTCTTTTTCTTTGAAAATACTCTCTAACAGACTCTGCGTCTTCTTTGTTCTTCAAGTACTCCCTTACCATTTTGTTGTACTCTGTCTTCCAGTTGCTCAGCGCAGCACTTGCATACACTTTTAGATACGCCCCAATGAAAGATGTCTTTCTTAGGCCGTATCTAGAAATAGCGTTAATCAGATGAAGGCGGGTTGTTGCTGTCCACATCTAAGCACAAAAAAATTTCTTTCTCTTTATATTCCCAGAGGTCTTTCCCAAAAAAGAAATATGCAAACAAAAGATGGTTGGGTTCTGCAGGCGGTAGACTAAAAAGAAGATTTTTATGCTTCTTGCGTTCTTGATAAATTCAGAGAAAAACTTTTCGAAAAATGCACATTTTGTACGAGACGCCGTTGGGGTACGCACTCTTCAGAAGCTCGCCTCTGGAGGTGGAAGAAGTCAAAGTGTTTGCGAGTTCAAAGGACGCAGTGGAAGAAATAGAGCAAATAGCAGAAGGAAAGGTCCCGCGCTCCGTGATGGAGCTTGTGCAGGGAAGAAAGCTTGAAAGCGTTGGCGTGGGGAATGCCAAGCTTGCACAGGCACTTGAAGAAGCCCTGCAGAAAGAGAACGTGTCTCTCAAAGTCAAGACGGGAGAAGAAGTCGACGAGCTTGTGCGAAGCATCCACCAGAGACTTGTAGAGCTTCTCGACATTTCCGAGAAAGAGCTGACGCGGGCCGCGCTTCTTCTGAGCCACGCCCTCTCAAGAGAGAAGCTGAAGATGACGGCGGGCAAGCTTGACGTTATTCTTGTGCAGAGCGTGAAGGTCCTGGACAAGCTTGATAAGGACATCAACAACAAGTGCATGCGCATCCGAGAGTGGTACGGGATGTACTTCCCCGAGCTGGGGGAAATACTTCCGGAGAACAAGCAGTACCTGAGCGTGCTTAAGCAGTACCTGAACCACGAGGCAATAGAAGAGGGGTTGAGGGAAGAGATAGAAGAGGCCAAAGGCCGGACTATTGGGTGCGAGATAGAGGGGGAGGACGAAAGCATTCTCAAAGAGAGCGTGGAGTCTGCCCTTCAGATGTACGGCACGAGGGAGAGTCTCCAAGAGCACCTCTACAAGAGGATGAAGCAGGTGGCTCCGAATCTTCTTGAGCTTACGGGGGAGTACCTGGGCGCAAGGCTGATTGCCCATGCGGGGTCTCTTGCCGAGCTTGCAAAGAAGCCTTCTTCTACAGTGCAGGTGATGGGTGCCGAGAAGTCTCTGTTCCAGGCATTGAAGGAAAAGAAGAACACGCCGAAGTACGGGCACATCTACAACTCTTCGTATGTGGGGCAGGCTCCGCAGGAGATAAAGGGGAAGATTGCGCGAACTTTTGCAGCGAAGATAGCTCTGGCGTCTCGGTGTGACATGTACGGAGAAGACGAAAGCGGGGAGTTTGGAAAAGAAGCCAGGCAGGCGATTGAGAAGAAGATAGACGTGCTTTCCCAGCAGAACAAGAGGAAGAAGAAGTCAGATCCGTACAGAAAAGAAAAGTTTGCCGTTAAAAGGCCGGGCACATCCTCAGACAGTTTCAAAAGACAGAGGGGAGCATGGTAGAGCCACACGCATCCTCTCAGCGAAGAGCTTCCAAGCTCGCTTACCGTTAATAAACATCCTTGGTTAATAGTTCTAGGAACAGGAATGGGAATAGTACTTGTGTGGTGCTGTTGATGGTACTGTTGATGGTACTGTTGATGGTACTTGTGTGGTGTTGGTACTGTTGATGGTACTTGTGTAGTGTTGTTGATGGTATTGTTGTTGTTTTATTAAAGAAAAAGCTGTTATACGGGAGGAAGGACTATCTTTTCTATTGTAATGCCCGTGCTTCTGCACTTGACTCCGTACTTGCATCTCTTGCTTCCTTCTGTTTTCAGAGTTTCTAGTATTCCGTCGTACTTCAGAGAAGGTATCCTGTTTGTCTCTAGACCAAAGACGTAGTCAAAGTACCCGTAGACAAAAGAATCCAGAAGATGTACGGGCACACTCACCATACAGATCACGTCTTGGATCTTGACAAGTCTGCGGAGATCAAAAAGGTACTGGGCTATCTCCCCAGAAGACATGCTCCATAGAGGAGAGAACAGAGAGCTGATAGACAGCCTTCCTCCCTGCAGGGAAGACACACGGCTTTCTATCTCTGACACGCTCGTGCTTTCCATCTGCACAACTTTCTCTGCGTGTCTATGCGGGGTTTTCAGGTCGTACTTTTTTGACTGGGAGATAGCAGTGCTTGCTCCCCCCAAGGTCGCTGTATGGGCCGTGCCAGACATGGCTGCGTACCGCCATGCTATTTTTGCTCTGCCTTCTTCCTTTCCTTCTTTGTGTGCATGCATGCCCGTGTGCTGCTGTGTCTGCAAAGAAGGAATAAGCAGGCGGGGGTTGTCTAGAGAGACGTGCACGGTAGTTGCATTCTCTTCCAGGCCCTGAGAAAGAAAGACTCTGTGAAACCCCAAATGGTACTTGACATCTTCTCCCTGCACTAGAAGAAGAAGAGTTCCTTGCTCCATTCCTCCTCCAAGAAGGGCGTCAAGCTCTTCTGTTCCCGTTGCTCTTTTTTCTTGCTTGCCGTCCTGTGCAAGTTTCTTGAACATGCAAATTATTTTCTGCTTCTATCTATTTGACTACATCATACCCATCACTACATCCCCCACTTCACATCTCCACATCACCCACACTACATCATACTCACTTCACATCACCCACACTTCACATCTCCACATCACTCACACTTCACATCACCCAGAAATGATGGAAGATGTACTGATGGAAGATGTACTGATGGGGGATATTGTGAGATATTGTGAGGTGATGGGAGATATTGTGAGGTGATTGTGAGATGATGGGGAGATGTACTGATGGAAGATGGCTGGGGAGATGGTTGGGATGGGTAGAAGATCTGTCTTTTTTCATCAGAGTAAGAAGATGTTTTCTATTTAAGAAGAATGCATTTTTAGTTTTTATGCGTGCTGAGTTCAAAGAATACAAGGAAGATCTTCCAAAGAATGCAGTTCTTCCAAAGCTGAAGTACACATACAAAGACGTCGACTATATTATGAAAGAGCACATGCTTGTCCTGCACTACACCAAACTACACCAAGGGTACATTGACAGGTACAACAAGAAACTGAACGATCTGAACATATCTTCTCTATCAGAAGCAAGCCCAGAAGACCAGGTTTTTCTTCTCTTCAACCTTGGCGGGTACATCAACCACGCTTTCTTCTGGGAGTCTTTCTCCCACAGAAAAGAAGACTATGTTTGCTCCAAGGAGCTCAAGTCTCTTATCACCACCCAGTTTGGAAGTGTAGAGAAGCTCTGCGAAGTAATTGAGAGCAAGATTGCCAAGATTATGGGGAGCGGGTGGATCTGGCTGGTGTACCAGCACGGCCAAGAGTCTCCTCTGCTTGTTAGCACCACAATGAACCAAGACTTTCCCTTAGAAGGCGTGCCTCTTCTTAACTTGGATCTGTGGGAGCATGCGTACTACCTTCAGTACGAGGTGGACAAAGTAATGTACATTCGTTCGCTTTGCAGATCTCTCAACTGGAGCTTTGCTTCTGAAAGACTGGCTCTGGCTCTATCTCTCCCCCCACAGAAATAAATCTGTTCTATCAACAACTTCTATCACCCCACCCCAGCCATGCATGGTTAGTCGTGTTCCGATGGTGGGGTTGTCCATGCACGGTTGGCAGTGCCTGAATGGCAGCATCTCCATACCCGGTATCTCCGAATGAAGGTGATTAGTTTAGTATTGCTTTTTTACTTTTGTGTTTATGGAGTTTGAGCTGTACGCTGCATACAAGCTAGTAGAGTTTGAGGAGAGCATTCTTCTGCTTTTGGAGCACCTCTTCAGAGAAAAGGAAACTCCCGAAGTGTTCTGCATGCTGGTGAAGAGTCTTCTTCGAAGCGGGAGCTACGAAGCAATCAAGTGGGTGGTGTCTAGGCACAAAGAGTACTTTGAGTATGACCAGGTGAAGAAAGTGTACATAGAAGCCATGAAGCGAACGGGCAGTCTCTCGGGCATAGACCCAAACATGTGCGCGGGGGGGAAGAGCCTGGAGCGTGCAGAGGAGACAAGTCCTGTGCCCATTGCGAGTGCGTCTATCAACAGCTACTACCAGGGCCTGATCCAAAAGGGAAAGGACACGCAGAAGAAAAAATACGTTGAAAATGCCATCAAAGAAGACGAAAGAAACCTGGAAGCGTTTATCTACATGGGGATGAACTATTCTTTGGAAGAGCTGGAGAGATGTGTCAAAAGCGTGCAGAACAAAGAGCTCCGTCTTCTCTTCGCCAAGCTTCTGCTTCAAAGCCCGGGGTCCTTCTCCATCTTTTCGCGGTCTTTCCTGTCTCCTTTTTCGTGCTGCCGCATCGCCAAGCATCTTTTCAACGAGAAGCGCGTGGGGGAGCTTTTCCAGCTGGCGCAGTACATGGCAACTCTCTACCCAAAGCACTACTTTACATATGTAGTAGCAGGCATGTACTACCTGCACGTGGGGAAGCACTCTGACGCCAAGCGGGCTCTTTTCCAGGCCGTGCAAATGAACAACTCCCTGGGGCTTTCTTGGCTTCTTCTGGGCTTCTGCCAGTCTGTGCTGTGCGAGTGCAACAATGCGATTGCGTGCTATGAAAAAGCAGAAGCTCTGATGGAAGAGAACGGTCTTGCGTCTTTAGGCATTGCTTTGGAGTATCACCGTATGCGCAGCTACCAGAAAGCCGAGGAGAAGTATCTTGAGATACAGAAGAAGCACTCTCTGAGCATGTGCTTTAACTCGTACGTGTCTCTGCTGGTGACTCTTGGGAGGTACGACGAAGCAATTGAGAAGATCAAGCACAAGACGTTTACCGGGGAGGGTGCTCTTCTTCAAAGCTTCTGCTATCTGTTTGTCTCGAAGCAGGACATGGCTGAAGAAGCCCTGGAGAGTGTTAACATGTCGTTTGACTCTTCTACGCGGAGCAAGTACTATCTTCTGAAAGGGTACATACACCATATCAAGCGAAGGTACTGCGAAGCAATTGAGTCGTACCAGAAAGCGATTCTAGACGCCGGCAAGCCTGGGGACAGCTTAGTCAACGATCTTCTTGAGCTTGCCATAAAGAACTCTCTGGACTCTTCCACGGCCAAGCTTTCTATTTGCCAGTACGGAGAGGACGTGTTTGAATTCCTAGACCTGAAATCCGATCTTTCTATTGTTCTATAGCCATCCAAAAGCACCTAGGCATATGCCGCATGGGTGTACTCTACTGATCAATAAACACTCCCACACACTCCCACACTTCCACACTTCCATTTCAGGAAAGGACGGTGCTGTACTACTAGTTCCAGCAACAGGTGCTGGGCATAGTGAAGTGAAGGGCTTTGACTGTAATGTTCTATGCCCTATATGGTATATGGTATGTCCTATATGGTATCCGGCATCCTTGCATACAACATCTTTGTACTATGCGTGGAGATAAAGCACACAGGCAGAGCTGGGCTAATAAACACTCAGGTTTGGTTTATGGTATCTTCCAGAGTAGGAAAACAACTGGCGGGTCTTTCTTTTTTTCATAAATAGTTTAATTTCTGGGGAGTTTCCCTTTCGATGAGAAAAAACAGTCTGTTCATTGCAGTTGAAGGAATAGACAGAAGCGGAAAGAGCGAGCTTGTGAAAGCATTGGACGTTCTTCTAACGGAGAAAGGCATTGTTACCAAAAGAGTCTCCTACCCAAATAGAAAAAACTTGACTGGGTCTCTTATTAACTCTGTTCTGCAAAACAATGCCCAGTTGGGAAAAGAAGCCATGCATCTTCTTTTTTCAGCCAACCGCTGGGAGGACATGAAAGAGATAGAAGCGTTCCTGTGTGCGCCAGATGCAGACAAGCACCCCAAGGTCCTTCTGTGCGACAGATACGTGATGTCTGGTGTGTCCTACTCCATGATGAACGGCCTGTCCAAAGAGTTTTCTTCTGCTCCAGATCAGGGAATTATCCAGCCAGATCTAACACTGTTTCTAGACGTGACTCCAGACATCACATCCACAAGGAACGGCTTTGGAGAAGAGATCTACGAAAAGATAGAGCCTCAGTGGCAGGTGTATCACGGCATGAAAAGCCTGCTTCCTCTGTATAAGCACTGCGTGATCCCAAATTCAAACATGCAGACCATGCACAAAGAAGCTTTTGAAGCAGTTCTCTGTGCTCTGGGCTCTAAGAAGCCCTCCAGCAGCACAGGTCCCGCCCAAGAGAAGAAAAACAGAGTTTTCTAACCCGAATACTTCTGCTGTGCTCCCAGGCTAGAGATATCCAGCCCGGGAGACAGCGGGACGCAATTCTGAAAAGGCGCACAGGCACAGTAGAATAAATAACGGTTCTGCAGTATACGCTACACGGCCCGCACCATATCTGTACAAATAGCAAGTCCCAGTTCAAATTAATTTTAATGAAAATACAAATAGAAAGTATTGAAGAGTTTGAAAGCATTTTCAAGGAGCTTGTAGAAACAGAAGGGGGAAAGACTCCAGAAGACATGCTTGATGTGCTTATGCAGATAAAAGACGTCTTTCTAAAGAATGTAGAGATAGAGGGGAAAGAGTTGAATCTAGGAAGAATAGTGCAGGAAGGGGTAAACAGAAAGAAAACACAGGCCAAGCTTATCTCAAAGATAGAAGAAGCTGAAACACAAAAGATCTCCCAGCTGAAAGAGCTTTGCTCCGTGAGGAAAGAGCTTCCTTTGCTTCTTCAAAAAGAAATCTCAGAGGGGTATGCCGCCCTTGTGGATACTTTCAAAAGCGCAGAAAGCGTCTCTGCTTCAGAAGAGAGCGTGCTTCCAGAAGAGCCCTTAGGCATTAGCGCCACTGTTCAGGACCTCTCCACAAAGCTTCCTGCTTTAGTCTCTCAGCTGAAAGAGAGGATAGCCAACACGGAGTACGAAGTGAAAGAAAGAATCAAAACGAAAGGCAAGCAGATAGAGATAGAGGCTCTTTCTCTTCTGTTCAAAGACGAGCTTGAGCTTCTGCACGACCATAAATAATTTATTCTTACACTGTTTTCATTCTATTTCTCTATCTTTCCAGATTTAGATAAACTTCTATGTTTGTCTTTTAGTTGCTGGGAAGTTAAGTGTCCAAAATCGTACAGTATTCTGATCTGTTTCCAGTCTTTTCCCAGCTCAGCCACGCCTTTGATCAGTCTTTCTTCTTCTTCCTGCTTCCAGACGCGTCTTTTTTTGTCTTTGTCGTACACGAGAGTGCCTTTGTACTCCATGGATCCTTCGGGGTGCATGAAAAGCGGCTTCATTCTATTGGGCAGGTGCATGTCTTCCAAGCTGTGCTCTCTCCAACTAATTTCCTGCCCTGAGTTGTTCTGGTCGAACACGTTCAGCTGCGGCTTTGGGGTGAGTATGTCTTCGTACATGTCCGGGAAGATGCTTCTTGGGGTGGTGTAGAGCGTAGAAAACTCAGCTGCAATCATGTCCACGTCCTGGGGCACTTGTTCTTCGCTCTTTGGGTAGGAAACCGGCTCCTGGATGTTCCAGTTCTGGCTAAGAAGGGGCTCTCTGAAGTACCTGAAAGTCTTCTCAACCTCCGTGGAAACCAAGTCTTTCAGGCTGATAAAGTGCATTGCGCTCTGCTTTGACTCGCAGCCAACTGCTCTGGTGACGTACCCCGGCTTCTCAGAAAGAATCTTTGCGAGAAGCTCATGGGACTCAAACTCTTCCAGCTTGGAAAAAATACTTGCCTGTGCACTTTCTTGTCCTAGCACAATGTAGTGGTATGACCAGAGGAGATAGAGCTGTATCTTTTCCATAGAGTAGAGCTTTAGATTTATCTTTTTCATTTCTTTTAAAACCATGCAGTACTGTCTTGCAGCGTCTTCTTGAAGGGGCTCGTCAAAAATCTTTTCGTACATCAGATATATGGCATACTTTGCAATCATTTCTTCCTCCATTAAGTACTCTTTTCTATCAAGATTCTGTTTCATGATTTTAATGATTTTTGAGTAGTAGAATATAGAATCTTCTTCCACCTCCGGAAGTAGCAAGCACTCAATAAATCTATACAGTGCATAGTCAAAGTAATGGATGTCTACTACAATTCTCATCTATGTAGAAAAAAAAATAAAGAGATCAAAATAAGTACGCATAAAAAATAAAAAGAAAAGAGACGCCTTACTATTACTCTATATAGACAAAACAACAAGACTAAAGCCCAAAAAATAAAACTAAAAAAATAAAAAAATAAAAAAATAAAAACTAAAAAAATAAAAACTAAAAACTAAAAAATAAGCTGTATTGCAGGGGTATAGCAGAAGTGTAAACAGGGGTGCAGAGAAGAGATGCAGCAGTGTCCATATGCGGTACGCCATAGAGAATGGAAGAAGAACTGTGTTTATTAAAAGTATTTTGTTTTATTATGTAGGAGTAGAGTGCCTTCTCCAAGATACTCTCCTACTGTTCTATGTTTGCAGACCCTTTCTTTATTCTCATGTAGTCTTCTTTGATTTGTGTGAGCTTTTCATTAACAGCAGCATATATCTGCAAGTGTTTTTCTTTTTCATGCAGCTTCCCAGTAAGGTCTTTAGAGTACTCCCACAAAAACTTTACTTCCTGTTCAAGATCACAGAAAAGCATGCACATGTCGTTGGTATACGTTCTGAGGTTGTGCAGGCTGCTTTGCATAAAAAGAATTGTCTGAAGGCTCTGTGAAGGGGAGGGAGAGGAAGGGGAGGGGGAAGTGGGGGTGTTGGGGAGTGCAGTGTTAAGGGGTGCATTGTTAATAGGCACAGTGTTGTTGGTGTTGTTGGTTTGTTTGCATATCTGAGTGTAGAAGTCTTCTATCTGAGAAAGCACAGCTGAGGTGGCTAGTTCTATTTTGCCGGAAAGATTGTCTACAATTTGTGTTCCAAGTGCCGTGTTTTCTCTGCTTAGGTGTTCTTTTAGCAAGTTGTTCTCTCTTATTAGTTTTTCCATTTCATCTTCTAGAATGAGTACTTGCTCAAGCAGCTTTGTTGTTTTGTCTCTTGGCATTTTCTCCATTCGTTGAAGTTTTAAATTTTGCAGAGACGAGATCCTTCAAATTATCGGATTCTAGAGCCAGCGCAGTACCTTCTGATCAATATCAATATCAATATCAATAGAAGGGGGAATGGTAGGGTTAGGGGAATGGTAGGGTTGGTAGGAATGGTGTTGGTGGGATGGAGGGTAGGATTGGGGGAATGGTAGGAGTGGTAGGAATGGTGTTGGGTAATAGATAGGCTTTTATTCAGTTGTTGATTCTTATTCTGATTTTAGTTTTAGAGTAAGAGACACCTTTGTGCTTCCAACCGACACTTCCTCAGTCGTCTCTGCACTGAAGGGAACGTCAACTATCTGCGTGTTCTTATCGCACTGCACGTCAGAGGGAGAAATGCCCGAGACGCAAAGAAGAGCCTGATCGGACACTTGAAGACCTGCTTTCTTTCTCAGCTTCTGCACGGCGCTTTTAACCTCTCTCTTCAGCCAGAGTCTTTCAATAACTTCGTCTTTGGTAACGTCTGCAACAATGTACACGTCGTCCGTTACAGAAACACCCCGGAGTGCAGAAGGAAGGTCTTTCGCAGCTCTTTTGTACACCACTTCAGGCCGTGTGATTTTTGTGTCGTTCACTGCAAAGTGTCCGTTAGCCAAAAGCTTTTTGATGGTATCTTTGTCCGTGGAGACACTTCGAATAGCAGCTACTCTTTTCTGCACATTGCCTCCTCCGTAGAGCTCGTTGATCTTCTTGAAGTCCGGAGAGATCTGCTCCTCCCAAGAGTACTCCTCAGCGGGAGTGCTCTGCACAGAGACGACGTTGGACTCCTGCATAAGAATCTTTGTCAGCACGGCAGACTCCTGGAGCCCCACAATAGAGACCCCTTTAAGAGGCATCTTCAAAGGAATCCCGCACTTCTCTCGGAGTATGCGCACGGCCTCCACCACGTCTTTGACGCTTCTGAAGCTCTTCAGCACGCACGAGGCTGCAAAACGCTCCCTCTGCCCCGCGGGCATTCCTGCAAGGATGGAAGCCTGCAGGGCAGAGCACTCCTTCAGAATGTCGGAGTAGAGCTGGAAGTGCACGGAGAGGGCAGAAAGATCTGCAGAGGAAGCACCTTCTTCCACGCGTCCTTCCATGTGCATGCCCGTTACTTCCTGGAAGCACACTTCGCTGAAGAACGGGGCAAAAGGAGCAAGCACAACGGAAAGGCCTTTGAGCACAAACCGAAGCACGTCCATCTTCTTCCCCCGAAGTCTGTCTCTGCTGAGCCGGATGTACCATCTGCTGAGGTCTCCAATAAACTCAATGGACTTGGCTGATGCGTTCTGGATTCTGTAGAGGAGACCTTCTGCCTGGATGCTCTTTGCAAACTCTTCAAACTCTGCAAGGACCCACAAGTCCAAGAGAGCTGCCTCTTCCTGTGCCGTCTGGGCTGAGGACGTCTCTGCCGTGCCCAGAGTCAGCCTGTCCACCTCCAGAGCAATGTCCTCCACGTCGCACCCCGTCCTGTCTGCACTCTCCACAGAGGCACTCTCCACAGAAGCAGCAGAGAGTGCTTCTGCTCCGCAGGTTCTCATAAAGCAGAGACAGTTCTGCCACGGGATAAAGAGCTCTCTGAGCATGCCCGCCACGCCTGCTTCTGTGAACTTCAGGTTCTCTGCCTTCACCACGGGGGAGGATATCATGTAGAGCCGCATGGCATCTGCTCCGTAGTTGTCCATGACGTGTGCGGGATCGGGGTAGTTCTTGAGCCTCTTGCTCATTTTCTTCCCGTCTGCTGCAAGGACCAGCCCCGTGACCATAACGTTCTTGAACGCAGGCTTGTTGTACAGCAGAGTGGAGAGCACGTGCAGGGTGTAGAACCAGCCGCGTGTCTGGTCCAGTCCTTCTGCAATGAAGTCTGCGGGGAACGTGCTCTCAAACTCTTCTTTGTTCTCAAAGGGGAAGTGCTTCTGCGCGTACGGCATGCTTCCGCTTTCAAACCAGCAGTCCAGCACTTCTTCCACGCGTCTGTACGTGTGCCCGTTCTTCTGTATGACGATCTTGTCCACAATGTCTTTGTGCAGGTCCGTTACTCTCTCGCCCGTTAGTTCAAACAGTTCTTCCGCTGAGCCCACGCAAAGCATGTCTTCGGCACCGTCTTCTTCTCCGCTGCGTCTTTCTCTGACCCAGATGGGAATGGGCGTGCCCCAGTACCTGTTTCTTGAGATGGCCCAGTCTTTGGCATTCTCCAGCCAGAGCCCGAACTTCCCGACGCCCACGGCCTCTGGGCTCCACGTGATTTCTTTGTTCTTCTCCACGAGCTCTTTCACAAAGGGGCGCACCTGCACGAACCAGCTCGGCACTGCTTTGTATATCAAAGGCGTGTCTGATCTCCAGCAGAAGGGGTACGAGTGGTCTATCTGCATGGTTTTGTAGACAAGTCCTCTTTGCTTCAGGTGCGCAATGATGTCTTTGTCGCACTCTTTCACGTGCCTCCCTGCGTACTCTTCGACCTTCTCCGTGAACCTTCCCTCTGCGTCTACGGGGCAGAGCACTTCTTCGTTCTCTTTGATAATCCCGTTGCGGACAAACTCGTTGTAGTCGTCTTCTCCAAAGCCCGGGGCGCAGTGCACAAGGCCCGTCCCTGCTCCCTCCTGGACGAACTCGGCGGGGTACACTCGGAAGCACTTCTTGGCCCTCTCCCCTTCAAAGTACGCAAACGGCTGTGCATACTCCAGCCCAAGAAGGTCTTTCCCCGTGAGCCGGGCGACTGTGCCCTTCGGCGCCCACTTCTCTGCAGCAAAGGCCCCCATCACTGCGTACGCTTCTCTTCCGTCCTTCTCTTCTTCTCTGACAAGCACGTACTCCATCTCTGGGTGCACGAGCACGGCCAGGTTGCTTGGAAGGGTCCAGGGGGTGGTCGTCCACGCGAGGAGGGACACGTTGGCGTACACTTTCCCCTCCGTGCGGAAGCTTTCCTTCAGGGGAAGCCGCACAACAACCGACATGTCTTTCACGTCTTTGTAGTTCTGGTTAGCTTCAAAGTTGCTCATGGGCGTTCTGCACTGCGTGGAGTACGGCATGACTCTGTACCCTTTGTACACAAGGCCTTTCTTGTACAGCTCTTTGAAGACCCACCACACGCTCTCCATGAAAGTGAAGTCCATTGTTTTGTACCCGTTCTTGAAGTCGACCCACCTTCCCATCTGCCGCACGGTGCGCTCCCACTCTGAAGAGTACTTCATGACTATTTCTCTGCAGTACTGGTTGTACTGGGCTATGCCTATCTTCTCCACCTCCTGCTTGCTTTTGATGCCGTACATCTTGTCTATCTCGTACTCAATGGGCAGCCCGTGGCAGTCCCATCCAAACCTTCTCTCCACGCGGTATCCCTGCTGCCAGTAGAACCTCGGGAGTATGTCTTTTATTGTTCCCGAAAGAATGTGTCCGTAGTGGGGCAGGCCCGTGGCAAAAGGCGGCCCGTCGTAGAAAGAAAACCCTTTCCTTCCCCGACTGAGTGTCTTGCTCAGTCCAAAAGCGTCTATGCTGTCCCAGTACTCAAGCACTTTCTTTTCTTTGTCTCCAAACCTGTTCATAATAAAATAAAAAAATCACTTTCTTCTATACTCCCCAACCGAACACCATCTTGATACTAACTGTAGTACTACCCTGATACTAGCAGTAGTAGTAACTGTAGTACCATCCCAACACTATCCTAACACTAGCAGTAGTACCATCCTAACACTATCCTAACACTAGCAGTACCATTACTAGGAGTAGTAATAACTGTAGTACCACCCGAATACTAGCAGTAGTACTACCCTAACACCATCCTGATACTAACTGTAGTACCACTCTGATACTAGCAGTAGTACCATTACTAGCAGTAGTACTCCCCGTATTACTGTGGGGACTGTGGGGACTGTGGGGTGTTATTATTATTTACTTTGCAAAGATTTTACTTGGAATGTTCTCTGACTTGGGAAGCAGCATAAGCTCTGCACTGAAAGAGTGCTTTGAGAAGAAAGGGGACAAAGGAAAGGCTTTGAACGATGCAGTGCGGAAGATAACCACTTCTTTGCTCTCTTCCAACGTAAGCACGCGGGTAGTGCTCGGTGTGAGAAACAGAATACTTGAAAGGTACTCTCCAGAGAGTGTTCCTTCGGGTGCCAACAAAGAAAAGCTTCTTCAGAGAATTGTGTTTGAAGAGCTTTGCAGAATGGTGGATCCGGGGAAAGAGCCTTTCAAGCCAAAGAAAAAAGAAGTGTCTACCGTTGTGTTCGTTGGGCTGCAGGGAAGTGGAAAGACAACAACGTGCTGCAAGTATGCGCGGTACTACAGGCAGCGGGGGTACAAAGTAGGCATTGTGTGTGCAGATACTTTCCGAGCGGGTGCGTACGAGCAGGTGAAGCAGAATGTTGGTGCGATGGAGGTGCCCGTGTACATCTCAGACTCTTCTGTAGATCCCGTGGAGGTAGCCCGGACGGGCACGGAGAAGCTGAAAAGAGAGGGGGCTAATCTTGTGCTGGTGGACACGAGTGGAAGGCACACGCAGGAAGGAGAGCTCTTCAAAGAAATGGAAGATATTATCAGCGCGACCAAGCCAACCGTCACCATCTTTGTGGTGGATGCTTCGATTGGGCAGGCTGCAGAAACGCATGCCCGAAGCTTCATGTCCAAAGTAGATCTGGGCTCTGTTATCATCACAAAAACAGACGGCACAAAGAACCTGGGGGGTGCTCTCAGCAGCGTAGCGGAGACATGCACGCCCGTGGCGTTTATCGGAACGGGGGAAGGCATGGGTGCTCTGGAGCCGTTCAACCCGCAGGGATTCATTGGTAAAATGATGGGGCTTGGGGACGTGTCGGGTCTTGTAGATAAGCTTGAAGGGCTGAACATGTCGGAAGAGAAGCAAGAAGAGCTGATTGGAAAGATCAAGTCGGGAGAGTTCTCCATGGGAGACTTCTACGAGCAGTACAGAAAGATCTTGGACATGGGCCCCATCTCCCAGCTTCTTTCCATGATCCCAGGCATGAACATAAACGCGTCTATGTTTGACGAGAAAAGCGCGAAGCGTATGCTCACCATCTTCTCGGGCATGACAAAGAAAGAGCTAAGCACTAACGGAGAAGTCTTTATTGTTTCCAGTTCGAGAATTCTTCGTCTGTCCCATGGATGCGGAGTCTCTCCAAGAGAAGTCAAGCTCCTCATCACCACGTACAGGTCCATGGCACAGATGTTTAAGAAGCTTGCCTCCAACCCAATGCTCAGCGGAATGTTTGGCGGAGCGGGGGAGCAGAAGACTTTCTCTCCCGCCACAGCCCGTGCCCAGATGGACCAGCTGAAGAAAGCAATGCCTCCAGGCTTCTCTTCCATGTTTGACCAGTTTGGAAAGTTCATGTAGGAACAGTGCCAGGGTGGTATCCAGGGTAGTATCCAGGTAGTATCCAGGTAATACTAGGGTAGTGCCAGGATAGTACCAGGGTAATACCAGGGTAGTATCCAGGTGGTACTCTGGGTAGTATCCAGATAGTATCCAGGTAGTACCAGGGCAGTGCCAGGGTGGTGCCCAGTTGGTGTTCACTGCACATGAATAAATCAAGAGCAGCAATTACATCCTCCCTTTCTCCCTTTTCTCTTTCCCTTCTTCCCTCCCCCCAATCCTACACCCCCCCATTCGGGTTATATCTCTCCTACTCTCCAGGATGTTTCTATCTGGATGGGCTGGGAGATTGTAACGCCTTCTTTGGTTACTTTGGAGAACTGCACCTTGGAAGAGGCACGCGTGTCTCTGTACACAAGAGCTTTCATGGCCGTGGTGAGGATCTCTTCTGCCTCCTTCTCTGTGATGCTTTCTGGAGAGGCAGCTCTTTCTCTGAGGATGGGCAGGGCAATGTGCCCCCCTATCCCCGTGGCAATAACGTGCGAGTGGTAGAACCCTCCCAAGTGGTCCACGGCTGCAAGAAGAAGCCCCGACTCGTCTCCTTCGTACGGAAGAGAGTCTTTCTGGAAGGCATTCACCCCCGCAATGACGTACGTGTTCATCTCTGGAGTGCCTTTGCACCTCTTAGAGTACATGTGGTTCCTAAGTATCTCAAAGCACTCCTTCGGCCCAAACAAAGGCTCTTCTCCCGGAAGGGGGTTCATTTCTGTTTTGAGAGAGTGCACCATCTCCTGGAAGTTGCTGTACTCTCCAGAGCATCCAAGAAGGGTGCTGTCCGTTATCTTGGCCACCCTCTGCGTGTTCTTGTACTTGGCATACGACCCGTACGAAAGCTGTGTGTCTGAAGCAAGCATGACACCATCTTTGTACTTGAGCCCAAGCACGCTTGTGCCCACTACAAAAGACTTTCCGTTGTCTCTCTGCGGCTCGTCGTGGACGGAGTACACTCCCATCTCTTCTACTTCCATATGCATCAAAATAAAAATGACGGCACTAAACTATATACAACACAATACAAACAATTAATCCTCGGGGGGGGATTGGGGAATAGGTAGTGCTGGGAATAGGGAATGGGTAGTGCTGGGATTATGGGGATTGGGGAGAGGGTAGTGTTTATTTGGTAGATGGGGGGGGTACTGTTGGGGGGGAGTGTTGGGGAGTGTGTTCTATTAGCATTCGGGAAGATACTGACTCTGACATTTGGGAAGATACTGACTCTGACATTTGGGAAGATACTGACTCTGACATTTGGGAGTGGTTTATATGTACGTGTATATGGAGACGTCTAGTCCCGAGTACCTTCTTTCTTTGGGATGGTGGATGTACACCCCCACTCTCTGCAGCACAAGGTTTTTCTTTTCCAAGTACTCTTCTATTTCTTTGTCTATCTGTGAGAGGAAGTACCGTTTGAGAAGGCTTCCAAAGAATAAAATGCTCAGCAAACGCGTAGACAAAGAAAGTTTTCTTTTGAGAAGAAGAAAGTTGAGCCTGTGCATGGTTTTCTCCCATTCTTCAGAAGTGACTTTCCCACAGAGGGGAGAGGGAAGGGACTCTTCTAGACAGACTTCTTTTTCTTTCTCCACGAGAGGAATGTACACAATGCTCATATAAGACAAAACACAAAGCTCGTGTTTTTATTTGCATGATTGAAACTATTGAAGCGGAGAAGAAGAAAGGTGTTGAAGTCTCTCTGGGGACTACAATTATCTCAGTAGTGTTCAAAGACGGCGTTATTCTTGGGGCAGACACGCGGACAAGCATGGGCACGTATGTGTCCAACAGAGTAAGCAAGAAAATAACCAACCTGGCAGAAGGAATATACGTGTGCCGGTCTGGGTCAGCTGCAGACACACAGGAAGTAGCGGGCATAGTAGCGGGCATTCTGAGAGAGCAGCTTGTGTGCTACAACGAAAAGCCAACGGTGAAAGACGCAGCAGTCCTTGCAAAGAAAATCATTTTCCAGAACCCGCATCTTCTAGCAGGTTTGATTGTTGCGGGTGTGGACAGCACGGGCCCGCACATCTACACCATCACTCTGGGGGGCACCATTCTTGAGCAGAACTATGCGCTTGCAGGGTCAGGATCGATATACATCACGGGGCTGTGCGACAACACGTACAAAGAAGAGATGAGCAGAGAAGAGGCAATTGATTTTGTAAAGACTCTTGTGTCCCACGCCATATACAGAGACAACAGCTCTGGGGGATGCATTCGCATGATGGTCATCACCAAAGAGAAAGAAGAAGAGCTTTTCGTTGCAGGAGACAGCCTGACCATTCAATAAATTCATAAGTAGTACTAATAGGCTGATGCAGTATTACTAGGCTGATGCAGTACTAATAGGAGTATTACTAGCAGTACTAATAGGAGTATTACTAGGATAGTAATGGTATTGGTGATGGTGTTGGGGGTACTATTCGGTTGGGGTGTTTGGTTGGTTGGTTAGCACTGACAAACTGCCACTCTATTTCATTTTATAGTATTTAAGTTTTTTTATTTATACCCTGCTAGTTCTTTTTCAGTTAGTATTCAACTGAAAGTCTATTCCCAATTCCCAATTCCCAATTGTCTATTCCCAATTGTCAATTGCCTATTGAAATAGAGAGATAGATAGATAGATGGATAGATAGAGAGTTTTCTTCTAATACCTCGTGGAAGTAGAGAGTGGAAGTGGAAGTGGGCATCTAAAGACTGGACGTCTTTAATTACAACTGCAAACTATAAACTGCAAACTATAAACTGTGGATGATGAGTACAGCCGCCCCAGTCTGAACAAGGATGAATGGTAAATCTCTGACACGTTAAATATTAAACTCATAGACCCGTGTTGCTTTGGAGTACTCTTCCGTGGTAGTTAGTTAGAAGCTGGCGGGGGTGTGGAAGAGCTCTCTGCTGGAGACGGGGGAGGAGTAGGCGGCCTGATGTTGTGTGCAAGGATTTCTTTGAACCGGTCAATCAGTTCTATTTTGAGCTGCAGTTTAGACATTCTGCTTCCAAGTGTTTTGCAGCGGGTGATAAGCGTGCAGTTGAGCTTTTCCATATGGCAGTTTGCTTCAGACTCAGACTGGATGGTGAAGCTTTCGTAAAAGGTTTCTTCTCTGTTGCGCAGGTATATGAGAAGGTCTTTCTTGATGTTTTTGAACTGGGCGGGTGTTATGTTGGGGTCGAGGCTGAAGCTGATATGGACGAGTTTCTGTGGCGCTCTGGACATGTTCACAATGTTTCGCGTGCAGAGCACTTTGTTGAGGAAAGTGATCTTCCCGCCGGCCATGCTCAGGACTTCTGTGTGGTACAAAGAGATTCTGTAGATGATGTAGTCTTTCCCGTCAATGGTTACTTCGTCTCCAATGTCAAACGGGTGCGTGATGATGAAAGACGCGTTCAGGTAGAAGTCTTTGAGGAGTCCGCTCACAAAGAAGTTCAGGACGAGGGCGCTGCTCAAGCTCAGGGTGATGATCTGTTTGATGGGCATCTTGAACACAACCAAGTAGAGGAAGAGAATGGGTATAAGCACAACCACCGACATAAGGTTGTCTATCACGCTTACAAATTTTATCAAGCTGTTGTATGTGACGTTCAGGTTTTCTCTGTCGTAGTGGAAGCCTATCAGAGTGTCTCGCATGTCTTTTTTAGTGATCTGTTTCATGTCTCCCGTGTCAAAGTAGAGAAAAGCCTGCACGGCTTCCTGCGGGCTGGAAAAGATTTCGCAGAAGTCGTTGAAGCTCACCACGTCTTTGTCTGAAGAGCACTTGGTGAAGACGTCTCTGGCCAGGTGCATGGTTTCTCTTTGGGAGAGCTTTCTCTTCTGGAAGATAGACGTGGTGAACATGTCCCCGAATACTTCTCCCACGTCTCCCTGGATAAACTCCATCCCAAGGTTGGTGTTCGGGTCGTCTTCGTCTTCCGAGTCTTTGAGGAAGCTCACTATAAAGCACGGGGCAAACATGTTCAGAGACTCTTCTTCAATTCCGCCGTACGCGTAGTTTTGCATGGACTCTATGATCTTCTCTTTGATTTCGATATCTTTGGCCTTGCTTTTCAAAGAAGTGGAGAGGAAGTATATCTTGAACATTTCAATGCAGATGCTTTTGATGATGAATGCTATGTCTGTTAGGAGCACGCAGATAAAAAGCTTTTCAGAGAAGCGCCTTATCCAGGGAATGTAGTTGCGGAGGTTGTATCCTATTGGAAGAAGGAAGAAGCACCAGAGCATAACGGCAATCTCGAGCTTGAACTCTTTGTTGTGCAGAATTTTGTTATTGGAGAGATTGTCTTTAACGACAATAAAAAGGCAGTGCACAATCAGCTTGACTACCAGAAAGAGCAGGGAAAGAATAGCCGTTGTTACCAGGATGTCTTTCAAAGAGTACCCTTGGAATTTAGTTATGGTATCTGGAAGAAAGCTCTGGAAAACAAGCAGGCACAGGGCCACAGCCAGTATCCCGGTAAAGACGGGCACGGACTTCTTGCTGATGATTTTAGCCCAGCTCCGAGAAGACGTCTTCCCGTCTATATCTTCAAATCCAAACTCTGCCGTTTCTTCAACCCAGTTAAATTCTTTCTCTTTCTCTTTCTCTTTCTCTTTTCCCCTCTCACTCACGTTCACGTTCTCACTTCCTTTGTCTTCAGCAGTGCTTTTAGCATCGTTCATACGAGTGTGAAACATCGTGGGCATCTCTATATAACACCAACTCTGTGTTTTGTGTTTTACTGTGCCTCACATTGTGCTTCAGGCATGCTAGATTTCTACCCCTTCTTGGAGTGTTGGTGTGAAACCTCAAACACAAAACTCCAGCCTCACAACCACATCCTACATCGCACTGTACCACACATCCTATACCACGCACCACGCACCATGCACCACACATCCTACACCGTACATCGCACTGTTCCGCACCGTACATCGCACTGTACCATTCCGCCCCGTACCAATTCCACCTCTACCTCTACCTCCACCTCTAGTTCTACTTCTACTTCTACTTCTAGTTAGTATTTGTTAGTATTTGTTAATGCTTATTGGGGGTGTTTATTAGTTGCTAGTTGTTGGTTGTTGGTTGCTAGTTGATAGTTGCCACTTCTAGTTCTAGTTCTAGTTCTTGGCTAGTGTTTTCAGATACCTGATTCTTGTGGTACTTCTCGATAATAAGGCTGTGCCGGCCGTTGGCTTGTGTGAACGTGCCCTGCAGAGTGCCCTCTGTAGAAGCACCTCCTGCCCGGAGAGCGTGCAGAGCCGTGTCTGTAACCCTTGCAAGTGTCCGGTTGGTGGAGGGAAGGTTGAGCACCGCGCCCGTAGGCGGGTAGTACGTTGGAATGCTTACACGCGCCTCCAGGATCTGTTTCAGCCTTTTCATTCGTTGGATGTCTCCGTGCACAAGAAGAATGTTTTTTGGCTCGCACTGCTGCACAAGGGAAAGAATGCCTTTCTGGTCCGCGTGGGCGCTAAAGGGCATGTTTCGCACCTGCATGTGCACGGGGTAGACAATGCCCCCAACCTCTATCTTTTTCGCTCCGTTGAGCACTTTCTCTCCAATCGTGCCCCGCACGCAGTACCCTGGAAAGATCACCATGTTCTTAGCGTCTCCGCACCACTTTCGGAAGACAGACAGGCTTGGCCCAGAGTGCAGCATCCCCGGGGAGGAGAAAAGCACCATGGGCTCTTCGGAGTTGACAAAGCTGGAGTCAAAGGGCTTCACGTACCTGAAGTCAAACAGGTTTCTTTTGAGCATGTTGCTTCGGATGTGCTCGTGCGTGTAGTCTATGAACTGCTTGTATATTTCGTTGGCTTTGTGCGTAAGCGTGGCAGACGTGTATATGGGGACGGTCATGCCTATCTTGTGCCAGTGAATGTCCAGAAGCAGGCAGAGCTCGTGCGCCCTCCCCAAGGCAAACACGGGGATAAGGACTTTCCCGCCGTTCTTCACACACTTCACCACGGACTCTACAAACTCTCGCTCTCTTTCTCTGCGGCAGTCTCGGACAAGGAGGGCGTACGTGCTCTCTGTGATGAGGAGGTCTGGCTGGAGTCTTGGAACCCATGCGGCATCCAGGTGTCTGTCCGGGGACATGTTGTAGTCTCCCGTGTAGATAACGGACTCGTCCCCGACTCTTACGTGGAACATGGCCGCTCCAAGCACGTGTCCTGCGTAGTATGCCGTGATGACAAAGTCTTTTTCTATCTCCACCGTTTCAAAGATAGACACCGGCGTGATTTTCCGCATGCATGCGTGGATGTCTTCTTCGTTGTACGTTGCATACTGCGTCTTTCCGTGCTCTTCTCTGTCTTTGTACACTTTGCAGTAGTCCTGGAGGATGATGGGAAGGACTGCTTTGGTGGGGTGTGTCATGTAGATGGGGCCGTTATACCCGCACTTTTCTGTGAAGTATGGAAGGCCTCCGCAGTGGTCCATGTGGAAGTGTGTTATAAGCACGCAGTCTACTGTGCCCGTGTATGGCTCTGGGCCAAGCAGCTTAAACTCTGGAAATCTTCTTGCATCCGTGTGGCCCATGTGCATTCCGCAGTCAAACATGATTGTTCTGTTCTGTATTGTCACAACAACGCAGGATCTTCCAATGTCTTGTCCTGCTCCAAGCACGACTACTTTCATAAAAGTTTTAATCGGAAAAGAATCTTCTTCTACTGCGCCTTGCTTTGTTTGTTCTTTTCTTTATTTAGAAACCCCCTGAACAAATTCCTTCCGAAAAAGGAAGCCGTCTTAATAAGGAAATTTACCCCCACACGCCTCTTTCCTTATATGGGAGGGGTAGAAATAACAAGTCCCAAAAAGGAAACTAACTCCCACATCACCCCTTTCCCCATATGGAAGAGGGGCAGAGGCAGATGGTGCATGCACCCGCACAGAGGGCGGGTAAGGAGGGGCAGAGCGTGCTAGGTAGTAGAGTCTGTTATTACAGTGAAGTATTTATTGGCTATGCCCCATAGAATGTACAATCTTTCTTCTGGATCAAGATAGATTGTTCATATTGTTGAATACTTCGTTGAAGAAGTCTGTTTTTTCCTGGTCTTTGTTGTATATAATGCTTCCATTCCGGAACTGCAGCCTGTACTGTGAAGGGGTGTCTTCCATGGATTTATGTAGTGTGCTCGAAGGCCCGTCTCTAGGTGCGAACAGCTGCTCAACGGGGCTGCTCTTCTCTGCTCTTTCTTTGCACGGGCCTATCTGCGACGAAGCCAAATCAAGCACGCTAATGTCTTCAAGAGAGGAGAATAGCCCAATAAAACTGCAGGGATCGTCGTTCAGCACGGTGTCGTTTCCAAAATCCGTGCTGCTGGAAATAATGTGGTAGCACTTGTCGTATGACATGTTCATGCTCATGTTCTCGCGTCTTTCGTCCATTAATACACTGGAGCTTTTCTGAAACTCAGAAGCTTCGGGGGAAGACATGTGCAGCGAAGGGTACTTTTTTTCCTCAGGCACGGAAGCTTTGCTCGCACCATAGTACGGACTTCTTTCGTTTTCTGTTTCTTCCTGCTCTATTCTGGACTTTTCCTTCGCTCTTTTGTTTTGAAACCAAATCTGCACGCTTTTTATAGGGAGAGACAAAACATGTGCTAGTGTTTTCTTGGCTTTGTTTGACGGATGTGTGTCTTCTTCAAATGCTTCTATAAGCTTAGCCACTTGCCACTCCTCAAGCTTGATTCTTGGCTTCTTTGGATGAAGCCGAGGAAGAAGGCTTCGTTTTATTTCTTCCGTAAAATCAATAAATTTAACACCCTTACTTTTGACCATGTTATATGCCATATGTACCTTAATTTATTTTTTCTTATATATACCTGCATGGAAAATATAGTAATACAAAGATTTGCTACAATTAGAAAATTTTTACCCAATTTACAATATTTCCAAAAGGATAGGGCAATTATCCTATTAAGGATATCTACATTCCTAAATTTTTTAAATAAGCGATAGTTTAGGAAATTTGATTTTTTATTTTCCTAATTTAAACAAAGCACCACAGAGATAGAGGCACATATAGGGCAGAGTTGGCAAGGGCATTAAGGTGGCCGTAGTAGCAGTGCTAACATCCTGTCAGTAGTACTAGCAGTAGTATCACTACTACTAGTACTAGGGCGTTGGTATTACTACTACTGTTAGTGTTGGTGACATCCTGTCAGTAACACTAGCACTACTGCTAGGATATTACTAGCACTAGGGTGATACTACTGCTAGTGTTACTACTGCTAGTGTTACTACTGCTAGGATAATACTACTGCTAGGATATTACTAGTACTACTTCTAGTGTTACTACTACCAGGATGATATTACTGCTGGGGTGTTATTTACAGAGTGAATTTTTATTTTTAAGATGAGCAGTGCATTTGGAGGACATAATCTCATGAGGAAGAAGACGGCAGAGAGTGCAGGAGTTAGCTGCGTCGTGAAGAACATAGACGGCGTGGTTTCTCTGTGCGACATGCTGAAAACGTCCTATGGAGTACGTGGGATGTACAAGCTTGTGGTAACGGGGCACCAGCAGACGCTTATAAGCAGGTCCGTCTCTTCCATCATCTCTGGATGCGACATAGAGCACCCTGCTCTGCGCATGCTTGCCCATCCCGTGGCGCATCTAGCCATGCTGGGGGACTGCACGGGCTTTCTTCTGGGGCTTATTGGAGAAGTGCTCCGAAGGAGTGCTCTTTTGATACAGCAGGGCGTGCTTCCAACGGAAATAGCAGGCGGAGTGCGGGAGTGTCTAGACGTTGTGGGGGAGCTAGTGGGCGAAGAAGCAGAGGAGCTGGAGTTTGACCTGGAGAAGAAAGAGGTGCTGCAAAGAGTTCTGAGCGGGCTTGTGAAGGAGCAGAAGATAGGAGAGCTACTTGCCGAGTCTATTGCCGGGATATCCAAAGAAGGCACGTTCCCCACGGACAACATAAGAGTGACGAAGGTAAACGTTGGGTCTCTGGAAGAGTCTGAAAGAATGCAGGGCATGCTTCTGGAGTGTGCTCCGTGCGGAAGTGTTGTTCAGGGAGAGAACTTGAAAGTAGCCGTGTACGCGTGTCCTTTAGTCATGAGCAACCTGGAAACAAAAGGAACGGTACTTCTTCGAAGCGCAGAAGATCTGCTTTCTTTTACCGCGGAGGACGAGGCGGCTGTGCGGAAGCACGTGGAGTCTCTTGTAGAAGGGGGCGTGGGGCTGGTTGTGTGCAGCGGGTCTGTGGACCCCCTTATGCTTGACTACTTTGGAGAGAAGAACGTAGCCGTGCTGAAAATCCAAAGCAAGCACGATCTTAGAAGGCTGTGCATCCTCTTTGGAGCCAGGTTCTCAAACACGCTCAGGCCTTTGGGAGAGGAGAACTTTGGAAGGTGCCGCCTGCTTGAAGTGTGCACGTACGGAGAGAAGAAGTACACCAAAGTAACGGGTCCCGGGGGAGTGGAGACGCTGATTCTTCGGGGGTCCCTTCCCGCGCAGCTGGAAGAGTGCGAGAGAGTTATTATGAAGGCGATGTGTGCGCTGCAGGTATGTGCCACGGAGTCTATGCAGAGGGGGAAAGTGCGGGTGCTTAAAGGAGCAGGCGCGTGTGAGAAGAAGTTTGCAGAAAGGCTGAAGGCGAAAGCTGCAGAGTACACGGACGTCCGGCAGATGGCCTTCAACCTTTTTGCCGAGAGCATTCTTCAAGTGGGGGACAGAAGCAGGGGGCCGGAAGAGAGCAGTGCCCAGGAAGCGTACGAGGGTATATACGACGTAGCCGAAATCAAAGAAAGGGCTCTTGAGTATGCATGCAGTCTCTCAGCGAGCATTCTCTCTATATCTCAAATATTCATCACCAAGAGCGAAGATGCACTGCAGGCCCCGAAAAGACAGGGTCACTGGGACGACCAAGACTAATCCCTGGAGTGCAGAGTACTGACCAAGACGGGGACCTCAGGGAGGGCAGGGTACTGACCAAGACGAGGACCTCAGAGAGTGCAGAGTATTAACCAAGACGGGGACCTCAGAGAGTGCAGGGTACTGACCAAGGCATGTTCCAAGGGTAGTCATCAACTAGGATGGCATTCATAATGAATAAAGAACAATGAATAATAAACAATGAACAATGAACAATAAACAATGATGGAGTGTTAGACCGTTATTGGTGTGGTTGTTGGTGTGGTTGTTGGTATGGTTGTTGGGGTTGATATCTTGTTTCTAGTTTATTCATAATACTGCTTCAGTGTGCACTGCACGTGCTTTTAGTTCGTAGTTCCTTTCTTGGCCAATCTATTTCCTACTCCCCACCTCCATTCCCCACTCTCCGTACCTTGCCCGTTACCCGTTGCCCATTACCCGTTGCCCACTCTCGGGTACATGCACTGTTTATCTTCCTTTTCTAGAATGGACAATCAGTTGGAGTGGTGTTGGAGTGGTGTTGGAGTGGTGTTGGAGTGGTGTTGGGGGTGGTGCAGAGTGCTTGGATGTATGAAGTATCAACGGACAACTCTGAACTTGGGAGAAGATGTTTGTTTGAAAGGCTTGCCTAGACCTTCAACCGAAGAGGGAAGGACTTCCAAGGTGTATATTTGCTCTACTGAGGATGTGCTGGCTTTCCTGCACCCCAACATCTTGAGGATTTTCTTTATGTTCTGCAGCCCTACTATACTCTGCAGCTTCGAGTAACGGAGAATATCTACGGTCAGATTGTCCACCAAGAGAATAAGCACCAAGGCTCGGGCTAAAAGAGCTTCTCTTACTTTTGGGCTGATGTGCAGCTTTCTTATGACTTTTTGTTCTTCAAAAGATATAAACGTTTTGCAAATAGACTTAACGGTTCTCTTCTGCAGAGGCAAAAGAGACCCTGCTAGCCCAGGAGCAGAAACCGTTCTGTGGGCATTCAGCACTCTGTAGAAAGAGTCTAGGTACACCAGAGCCCGCAGTTGCTCTTCTTGTGAAATAACACTCGGTGCAAGCGTGTCTATCTTAGAGTCCACTTCTGGAAGGAGCTCAACAAACTCTCTTGGAGATGCAGCAAACTTCTGAATGTCCGTCTCTGCAAAGACGTTGTCTCTCTCGCATTCTAGAGAGAGCCCAAGTGTGTATATCTCCCTGGGGTGCAGTGCATCTGCGTTGTTCGGGGGAAGTATCTCAAACTCCGTTTTTTTCTCTTTATCTTCCACGGGCTTGGGTGCTGCTACCTGGCTGTGCAGATCCGTGTCTATGCTGTCTATGTCTTTTGTAATGCTGTCCAAGTGTCTGTACTTCTTCATTTTTTTGTTGGCTTTCGTCGAGGCAAACTCTGAGAAGAGGCTTCCGTACGTGCTTGCCTGCTCCAGTGTCTCTTTCTCCGACTCCCTAATGTAAATTTGTGCTCTGTACACGGGCACTGTGTGGAAAACAAACGGCCTGCCGTTTATAGTAATAGAATGCCCAGATCCTTCGTGGTTCTCCGTCTCCTCCACGTCTCCTGCAAGATACACGCATGAGAGGAGCGTGTCTTCTTTTGCCACGGCCACAGCCGTTCTGTTCTTTTTCTTGGAGACAAGGACTGTCTCTGCATGCTCTTGGGTTGGAGCAAAAGAAAAGCCCTTTCTAAACGGCGTTATGATTGCTTTGAGCACTGAGTCTTTCATTGCTACTGACCAAAGAAAGAGAAAAATTTTACTTTACAGAAAAGCTTACCAGAGAAGAAATGCTACACAAAAAAAACAATTCTAAACACAATTCTAAACACAACTCCAACCCCAACTACAAACACGTTAGTGTCCCTTCTAAAAAAGAAAACACGCTGAGTAGAAGATGCAAAGCATTTATTCAAGAAGTGTGCAGTATGCCAGCACGGAGAGTAAAGCACTTTCCGCTAGAGTTCTTCCTGCTTCCTCTTTTGGACGCGGCGTTAGAACGTCCTCTAAAAGAACGCATTCTTTCCCCTTCCAGAAAGCGTGTGCGTAGCACATGCCCGGCACAAAGCAAGCACACGCCTGGGATAGAAGCATTCCAGAAAGCATGGCCCAGGTGCTTTGCACAGAGTGCAGTGCGCCGACCTTCTCTATCATCCCTCAGAGCACGGGGCAGGGCGGGCAGAAGCACGGATGTATCGGGCATAGAAAGAGTTCTCAAACAAAAGCTAGCCTTGGAGTGTAAGTCCCACGGGAGCACGAGTCTTCGTCTTCCCAAAGAAACTCATTCGGGAGCAGAGCACAGTGAGTGTAGAACAGACACGTACACGCCAGAGCTTTCTTCCCTGGAAGAAGTTCCTTCCATCCAAAAGACTTGGCTGGCACTCTCATCCCACAAAGAAAGGCTGCACCTGTTCAGAGTTGGCATAACCAAGTTCATGTAGGGGAAGGGTATGTGGGGGTGTGTGGGGGTGTGGAGTATGTATAGGGTGTGTGGGGGTGTATGTAGCCAAGAAAAAGACACTCCATACAAGAAATCAGCAAGCAATAAACAACAACTCTCTTCAATCTCATTCTATGCTCCACTCCCCACCTTTCCCCGATCTTCCACCTCACCACATACTCCTCCACCCTACACCATGACCCCACACCCCCCATATCCTACACTCCACCATAACCCCACATCACACACCACACACCACACACCACACACCACACACACTCCACACCTTTCCCCGATCTTCCATCTCCCCCACAAGGGATAGTTGTTATTCGGGTAGTATTGAAATTGTTTTTATTTTCTCACTGAATGAAAGGAAGGTCTACAGACAGCTCATTGGAAAGAGTCTTGCACGCGGAGTACCTGGAAGAGGACAGAAGAATAGAAGAGCTCACGGCAGAGATAGCAGAAGAAAGATTTGCCCAGGCTTCAAAAATAGAAGAGTACAGAGACGAAGTGTACGATGTTCTTATAAAGTACGTCCAGAAGATCGAGCAGAGCAAAGGGCTGGCTGCGTGCACGGAGCTTCTTCTGCCCATCAAGCAGACAGACAGACTGAAGAAGATAGAGTATGCCCAGACGAACTCCATTCTTGAGATAGTCATTCTAAAGGCCAGGAAGTACAAAGACAAGTGGGGGAGCAAGGGGGCGGAAGAGCAGAGGGTGAAGAGCGACCCAACACCCGCCCCGGCAGTGGCGGCAGCACCTCCCGTGCACGGCGAGGGGGCGGGGGAGAGTTTGAAGCCGTCTTCTTCTCTGCGGCTTCGCCCGGGGATCTTCACAATCAGAAAGCTTGCGCGGATGAAGCAGGAGCTTAGATGGAAGACGGACAAGCTGGAGAAGCTTGGAGAGCAGGAGCACCAGCACGAAAACGACGCAGGCAAGGCGCTGGAAGAGTTCTTCAAAGCGGCTACGCCAGAAGTACTTGGGGTGCTTATTGACATTATGGAGTCGCAGGAGTCAGAGAAGCTCTTCCTTGGGGACTGGGAGAGCATTGTAGACCCGAATCTGCAGATAGATTTTGTTGCGCTCTTCTTCACGTTCGTCAAAGAGTACATCACGTACTCAATCATCTTCAAAAGAGAAGTGGTTGGGCAGAAGAGGCTGGAGAAGCTGTCGGAGAAGTACTACCGAGAGTTTGTGGAGATTCTTGCCAGCATGCTTATTGAAGAGATAGAAGTGGAGCTGGTGGTGTGCCTGGGGCTTGTGATGTCCATTTCGATTCTTCTGAAGGGGGCTGCTCTGCACGATTGCTTCTCCCTGTTCTCCCAGGAGGGAAAAACAATCTTCACGGAGAAGAACATTCTGCAGGTGCAGCAGCAGGCTCTGAAGAGTTTGGGGCTGCTGTACGTCAAAGAGAAGAACGAGCTGCTGGTAGATGTAGTGTACTCTTTCTTCACGTCGGACTGTCTCAGCTTCTTTGGGCTGCAGCAGAGAAAGAGCATTGTGGAGTATGCCATGGACGCTTTGCTCAAGAGTCTGGAGCCGAAGCGGCTGCACCATCTCATCAAAAAGATCATGTACACGCACGAAAGTGCCGCGCAGTACTCGGAGTGCACGGCGCAGATGATATCCATCATGCTGTCGAAGATAAGAACGAAAGAGAAAGCAACGGCACTTGAAGTGAACGGGTTTTTCACGCGGCTGATTGCGCGGTCGTCCAACAAGATAGAGCACATCAATCCGTACTGCCAGTTTCTTGCGGTGCACAACATAGAGATTCCAATGCACCATTTGATTCGGGGGTACGACCCGCAGTTTATTGCAACGTTCTACACCACGTATTTCCGGCATCCGTTTACTCTGGAGAAGGGAACGAAAGCCGTTGGAGACTTCATCAACTTTGTCTACGTCTCAGACAATCTCACGTACATATACATCATAAACATGGTGCCTTTTATACCGGTGTCACCCTTTGTGCTGAACAAGCTCTTTCTTATCTACAAGAGAGTGTATGCGAACCCCGGAGTGTTCTCGAGGGGGATAGACACGGAGCTGCTCCTTCTCCGCATGAAGACGCCTGCTCTGGTGGGTGTCACGGGCTTCATCTTTAGCGATCCCAGGCCGATCATCAAAAGGCAGACGCTGAAGACTCTTGCACGGGCCATCAAAGTAAGCCCGAACCTCAGCGAGGACTACATTATGTTTCTCACACTCATGCACTCTATCGAGAGGGCCAAGCTTGAGAACTACAACTACAAGGGGATCCTTGCGTACCTGAAAGACGAAGTAACTCTGAAGTACATGGGCCAGCACATTGCAGAGATCATCAAAATGATACACGAGGGCATTGAGATAGAGTCGAAAGACTTCTACAAAACGTACGCGAACGAGCTTCTGAAAATAGCCACGGACTCCACGATATACCCCCTCTCTCTCAGAGTGATTGCAGACGTGCTGTACATCCTCTTCCAGAAAGACAAAACGATTTCCTTCTCGGAAGAGCTGCACGTGAGGTTCAGGGAGTGCATGGACATTCTCCAGACGAGGGAGCTCTCCATGTACAACATGAGCGACACGTTCAGGAAGTACATAGACCTGTACAACGTTATTCTCAAAGAGGTACGGGAAGAAGTCCCGGAGGTGTACAACTACGTGGTGCTTAACATCGTGGACCTTGGGGTGTTCTTTGCGCCGCCAATCATCCAGCACGGGCGCGACATCAAAGAGCTGCTCACGCACTCGAATCTTGTCATGAAAGTCATCCGGGAGTTCCCCACGGCAGCAACCAC
The DNA here is from genome assembly GCA_024244115.1 of Nematocida sp. AWRm77. Classification (NCBI taxonomy): domain Eukaryota; kingdom Fungi; phylum Microsporidia; genus Nematocida; species Nematocida sp. AWRm77. The sequence goes on from JALPNA010000068.1 coordinate 38,398, forward strand.
GGGGGTGGAGATATGGGAGTGGATCTACGGCGTGTGCGTGAAGAAGCATGCAGGCTCGAGCAAGATGGCGTGTTCCTTCGCACAGCCGGGAGGCGGGCAGGTGCAGGCTGGAGGCGACTCGAGCAAGTTCTCCCTCACGCAGGAAGAGTACAACAACCTCCTGTGCGTCATCAACATCCAGTGGATCAACGACTTGATTATCATCCGGGGGGACACGCCGGGCATCATAGAGAACACGCACAACTACCTGCAGTGGATTCTGAACGAAGAGTACTCTTTGGAGACTCTTCTGGCGCTTCTGCGCGTGTCGAGCCGCGAAAGAAGAAAAGAGCTTTTGAAAGCCGCCGTGCTCAAAGGGTACAACATAAACGAAACGCTCAGCGTGTATGCCGAGCTGCACAGAGTTGCAAAAGGCACGTGGTACGAGCACCCGATTGCCAGCACGCACAACTTTCTGTGCTCTCTCACGAACTCGAAGAGCTACCTCCCCGTGAAAAAGCTGAAAACGTCTGAGCTGTACGAGCTGAACCTAGACGAGCTTATCTTTCTCAGCACGGAGTACCCAACGAAGAAAGTCTCTGAGGTGCTTGTGAAGAAGCAGATCTTCATGTGCTGCACGTTTTTCATAGATGTTGACAAGATGGGGGTGGTGGAGGCCCTTTCCGTGATTGCGAACTCTGAGAACGACTACGAAGTGTCGAAAGCCGTGCACCGTCTGGAGAGGGAGGAAGCGCGGGGGGAAGGTCTTATGGCGTATGTACCGCAGATAGTGCAGGTGCTTGCCAAGCCCATCAGAAGAAGCGGGAAAGACAGCAAGCTGGCTATCATTCGGTGCATGAAGCCGAAAACCGCGCACTCTTTGATATGGGAGATACGTGCGCAGGGGAGTGCGGAGCTAGAGCCGTACGAGAGAACGATTATGGAGACGATGTCACCAGAGTCGCGGAGTCTCTACGGGAAGGTCTCCGAGTTCCTGCAGAACTTTGCAGAGATATCAGAAAGGCTGAAAAAGCACGTGGGGCTAGACAGGGACAGGAAGAAGCAGCTAATCAACGAAGAGATTGCGAAAGCCGAGATACCCGCGGGGTCGTACCTTCCCATCACGGGGGAGACGGTAGTGGGGGTGGTGAAGGGTTCGGGGAGGTCCCTGCAGAGTGCAGAGAAAGTTCCGTACATGGTGACGTTCAAGGTGAAAGAGGCGCAGAGCGAGAGCGTGGTGGACCGGTCGGTGATCTTCAAGTTTGGAGACGACTGCAGGCAGGACGTGCTTGCCCTGCAGGTGATCAAGCTCTTTCAGAAGATCTTTGAAGAAAAAGGGCTGTCTATCTTTCTGTATCCGTACAAAGTGCTTGCTACGGGAAACGGGACGGGCATTATAGAAGTGATCCCCAAAGCCACGTCGCGGGACCAGATTGGAAGGGAGCGGGTGAACAATCTCGTGGACTACTTCTCTCTGAAGTACGGGTACAAGGAAGGGCACAAGTACATGTGGGCTCTGAAGAACTTTGTGGAGAGCTTTGCAGGGTACTCTCTAGTCACGTACATTCTGAACATCAAAGACAGGCACAACGGAAACATTATGATTTCCGACGAAGGGCATCTGATACACATAGACTTTGGGTTTATGCTGGACATCTCTCCGGGGAACATCAACATAGAAAGCCCGATAAAAATCACAGACGAGATTTTTTCTCTGCTTGGGGGGTCAGAGGGGCAGGCATTCCAGATGTACAAGGACCTGATGATCAAAGGCTTCTACATGCTGAGGAAGCGGGCGAAAGACATTATGCTGATGATAGACTTGGGAAGGCACAGCGGGCTTGGGTGCTACACCAACTCAACCATGAGGAATCTTTTGTTTCGGTTCCGGCTAGATCTAAAGGACGAGCAGGTGCCTGAGTTTGTGGAGAACCTGATTTTCTCTTCAACGAAAAAGCTAAGAACGTGGATATACGACCAGTACCAGCACCTGACAAACAACATTGCCTTTTAATCCCATGGAAGACCAAGGGGGGTGTATGGGATAGGGGGTATGTATGGGATAGGGGGTATGCAGTATGCAGTATGGGACACGGGGAGTGTTATTTTCAAGACTATCCAAATTAGATAGACTCAATCAAGAATAAATATCTATGTCTATACACATACACATACACATACATATGGCCATGTCTAGTGTTGGGGAGGTTGTGGTTGGGGAGGTTGGGGTTGGGGAGGTTTAGTGTGAGGTTGGTGTTGGGGTTGTGGAGGTTGAAGATAGTTATTTATTCAAGTACTAGATATGGCACTTACTAGGGTTGGTGTTGTGTCTTGTTTTATATCTTCTTTCTGATAGAAGAGCTCTGGGAAGGAGTTGCTGCATCTTCTATGATAACTCCTAGAGAGGAAAGTGTTGCTCTAAGATTGTCGCATGCCTGGAAGTATGCTCCTTTGTTTGCAGACGCTTTGGCGAGGCCTCTTACTTCATTGCGGAACTGGGAAATGACTGAGATAAGATTGCTGGTGTCTGCGGACTCTGAAGTTGTCTCCACTTCAAGGCCTATGGCATGCATTGTCTCTCGGATAAACCGAGCAACCTGGGCATGTATCTGCTTGTGCTCAACCTTCTCCATATGGGCAATAAGCTCAAGAACAAGCTCTATCGCTCGTGGGAAGTTAAAGTCGTCTTTGAGTGCTGCATCTATCTCTTCCACTTTCTCTTCAAACAGCACAAGCACTTTGTGCTCCTTCTCTGCAAAGGGAGTAACTGCATTAACGGTGTCTTTCTCTGCCGGGGCGGAAGTGTCCTGCATGTGCAGAGAAATGTACCTGAAGATTTTCTTTTCCAGGACCTTGGCCCGCTCCAGGCTTTCTTCTCCATAGACCATGGGGCCGCGGTAGTTCTGGAGAAGGAACATCATGCGGAGCTCTCTGGGGCTTCCTTTGGACAGAAGCTCTTCCACCTTGATAAAGTTTTTCAAGCTCTTGCTCATTTTCAGACCGTTAATGTGGAGGTGCCCCGTGTGCAAGAAGTGCCCAACCCAGCTGGAGTACCCTGCACCTTCCGACTGGGCTATTTCGTTATCGTGGTGGGGGAACATCAGGTCTATGCCTCCCGAGTGCATGTCTATGCGGCCATTTGCTACATTGGATGCCATGGCGCTGCACTCAATGTGCCATCCTGGACGCCCAGCTCCCCACTTGGAAGGCCACGCCGGCTCTCCCTCTTTGCTCTTTTTCCAGAGCACAAAGTCTTCTTTGCTCTTCTTCTCTCCTGCTTCGAGCTTCCCCTCCCCTTCTTCTAGTAGCTCTTGCTGGTTGTGTGTGGCACACATCAGCGGGTATGCATGCTTCTTGGAGTACTCTCGCACGTTGAAGTAGACGGAGCCTTCGGACTCGTACGCGTACCCGTGTGCTTCTATCTTTTCTATAAACTGCACGATCTCTTCAACGTACTCGCTTACTCTTGTGGTGTATGTTGGAAGGTCTACGCCCAGAGCCTGCATGTCTCTGAAAAACTCTTGCTCGTATTTCTGGCTCACGTACTTAACGGCCGCGTGTATTCTTTTCTGGGAGTCTATCTCAAGGTCTAGGTCTTTCAGAGCGGGAGCAATGCTTATCTGAGAGACTGCCTGCTCCAGGTGCTCTATGCTGTTGGTGCTGAGCATGTCTCGGGCTTTGATAATGATTTTATCGTCTATGTCTGTGATGTTCATGATGTACGTGATTTTGTATCTGAAATATCTTTCCAATGTTTTCCTTATCGAGTCAAGCAGAACATAGCTTCGGGCATGCCCAAGGTGTGCTGAGTCGTAGACAGTTGGTCCGCAGGTGTACCACCGAAGAAGGCTCTTCTCTATCTGCAGAGGCTCCTTTTCCTTTGTGATTGTGTTGTACACTTTCAAAGTATTCTTCTGGAGTATACCGCCTTCTGTTCTTTGCATTGACATTTGAAAATTTGTTTGGCTAATTTCATTTTAAACTTATTACCAGAGAAAGTAACTTGCCATATACCATATACCATATACCATATACAGAAATGTAGGGTGTAGGATGTGTGGGTATAGGAGATGTGTGGGTGTGGGGTGTGTGTGTGGGGTGTATTATCTGCATTTATTGAAAGGCATAGTTTGTTTCTTCAAAATCTTCTTCTGCATGCTCTTTTAGAGAAGCTCTGTCGGGAAGCTCTTTGAGAAGAGTCTTCATTAGCTTGTTAGCACTCCGAACAATTCCTTCGTACCCACATGCTGCACACTGCTGGTGCACGGTCTTTCTAGAGTCACTGCAAAACAGAGTTGTTTCTGGGTTCTTACACTCTTTGCACAGCACAAACGTGTCTATGAAGTTGAACAGGTACTCTTGGACTCTTTCTTTTTCATGGGCACCGTTGACAATATATTTGTTGTTTTTTTCGTCTATGCTTGAAAGAGCACCCATTTCGTACGACAAGTACTTTGTTATGTGCTTGGGATCTCTGTCTAGACTCCGTGATATTTCTTCTATGTTCATAAGCACTGTTTTTATTCCGTTTCCTCGTCCTTCTACTTTAACAGAAACGGGAGACATCTTGTACCGATAAAAAGCATCGGATGAGCTACGATCAATGTTTAAAGCTTTCATACTAAATAAAAAAACAGAAAAAGAACTACCTTCTGTAGAGATAGTCTCTCCAGGCACACACTCTCTGCAAAACTCTTCACCAAGCCTTCTCTGCACGAACACCCCACCCAGCTCCACAGAGCACACGAAAGCAACAAGAAAGTAACTGGAAGCTGTTTAGTAATGAACCAATGATGTTTATTTCTCATCTACGACTAGCTTTGTCAGGGCTTCTACAATGGTTTTGGTATGTGCTTTGTTCTCTTGGATCTTCTGAAGTATGTCACTGACGTGCTGCTGTGTCTTTTTCTCCAGCTCAAGGAGATTGTTTGACGTTTCTTCTCTGAACTGCTTTATTTCTTGGCACTTCTTTTCCAAAAGGGTTTGTTCGTGCTCTTCTCCTCTTTTGTGTGCTTCAATCTTCAGCCGGGTTCTTTCTTCTCTTGCTTCCTTCACAATGTCAGAAGCCTTCCTATCGGCGTCTGCAAGGAGCTTAATGCTTTCAGTATTCATTCGAAAACTTTGCAGCAGAAATTGAAATTTCTTTTAAAGATTCACTAGTACCAGAAATGCGGACAAACACTACCCGAAGTGGCATTGGCATTAACTAAAACACCACTTCTAGCTGTTCCAGGCAGTACTGACTCTTTACTGTTTTGCTTCAGTGTCGCCTGCCAAAAAGGAATGGACAAACAAACAGATATAGATAATCACAGGTGATAAATTGTAAAATGTAAACTATTTAAGCACTAATTATTTACTAGCCATGGAAAGTTTTTCTTATAACTCTAAAACAAAGAGCACAGGTTTAAACAGAGATCAAGCTAATGTGTATGGGGAAGATACTAGCATCGAGTCTACGCTATGCAATAGCAATGCTATTGACGAGCTAGATGATATCATATACAAATTGATGAAAGACATTAAGGAAGACAATAATACAAGAAGCACAGAGAACTACCACCAACCATCTTCTACAGGAACTGACAACTTAGTAGAAGAAGAACTGAGTCTTTCTTGCCTACCACCCCCGCCTCCTCCCATTAGATATAATCAACCATTTTCTACAAGAACTGACAAGTTAGTAGGTACACAGAGTCTTTCTCGCCGACCACCTCCGCCTGTTCCCATTAGATATAATCAACCATCTTCTACAAGCAGTTATACAAACATACAAACATTTCCCCAAGGATTCAATACAGCCCAAGGAAAGAGTCGCTATGAACATGAACACTTAGAAGCCCCTTCTGGAGTACAACACTTCTTTGATAAGAATGAAAGCGAAGTCATGTTTCAAAAATTCAAAGAACAACATTCTCCACATAGAGAGATACAGCAGAGAAAAGAAGAGGGAGAGGAAGAGGAAGAGGAAGAGATAGAACTAGTTTCCATGATAGGTTCTGCCGAGGATCCTCGGATTTATGACTCTACTACAGTGTGTGTGGCTGGAGATAAGAAAAAGAATTCCGAAGACATATATTGCAATTATAAACAATCATGTGTTTCGGATAGTTTCTTTGTTAGGTCCTGCATAGTGGACATGTATTTCAAACTGGCACGCATATGCATTATGCTTCCCCTCTTCATAGGGCAGTTTCTTGCTCTGACTTTGATGATGGGGGATTTCAAGCACATCCAATCTACAAGCATTATTCAAGTGTTCTACATCACGTTCATTAATGTAATTTGGCTTGTGCTAGGGTGCCAAGCAATCGTGTATGTATACAGCATTACAACGCATCTAAAAAAGTACAGAAAGCTAACCAGTATAGAGAGAACAAAGAAGCTGACTGGAATGATCGGTTATTGGTTTATAATGTGTGTGACTAGTTTTTTGTTGCTTTTAGGAAGTGCTCTGTTAGGCCAAAACATATCATATCTTTTATACGGGTTTATAAAGCCCATAGTATCAGTAGATCCCAGCTACTACACTGTATCAGACTGGAGGTTTTTTCTTTATAAAGACCCGTTTAAGATTGATGATACCGCAACAAAGTTACATTATACCTCGCTTGCAGTTGTAGCTACGGGGTACGTTGGAGTGGTTCTTGGATACTTCCACTGTCTTGTATTCAAAAAGCATGCAGATAGAAGCAAAATATTCAGGTTTGTCTATATTTTCCCAGTCTTTCTGAGTATGATGGGGTGTTTTATATGCTTTATAATGGAAGGTTGGTTCATTTTTAATTACTACAAAAACTACAACTATAACGGTGTACTTAAGTATGCAAATGAGTATCTGCCATATCTATGGGAGCTTGTGTCTAGTTTAGGTTTTTGCTTGTTGAACATTGCCGGTTTTCTAGTATTCTATGGAGTGTTTAGGATCAATCCAAACATTAACTTTCACGACACAAGGTATAGAAAAAAAGCTGTTATTTCCTATATCCTTCTGAGCATAGTAGTTGGAAGCTTGATTTATCTGATGGCATCTTCTCTTATGATGTATTTCTCGTTTAGGTATCAAAAGCTAGAGAAGGAAGAATACGGTTCTTCTTTTAGTATTTGGCTGAAAACAAGCATTATTGATAGGATTGGCAATCTCATCAACACATATCTTTTGAATAATGGCACAGTTAATGACATAGTTCCACTTTCTAACATGACTAATTACACAGTTAATGGCACAGCTCCAATCACTAGCATAACTAATGGCACAGCTCCAGACACTAGGATGACTAATGACACAGTTGTAGCAGCATAGATTTTACTACAGCACTTCAATTCTTAGAGTCCATCTTTCCCAGTAAAGAAACGCCATTAGAGAGAATTTGAATTTGATAAAGAATTTTAATTTGATAAAAATAAAAATCTGATAGGAAAATTTGGTTATTTAAATCCATTTGAGATAAAAAGAGACAATGAACAATACACAATACACACTCCAACGAGCATGCTGGAAGCAGCTCTGCCTGTTTTCTGTTCTTTGAAGATACCATAAACCAAACTTGAATCTTTGCCAACTTGGGATTGCTTATATACTCTATCTTCAGATTCTTTATCACTGCACATTAACCTAGGATTGTCTCAATCTCTTATTCTCATCATGTTCTATTGGTCTTCCCAGTGTGTGCTAGTACTTGGCTAGCATCACCATGTCTTCCATCTGCATTCTATATCCTATATCCTATATCCTATATCCTATATCGTATCACATGTAGAACACGCGACCCAATAGCTTATCACTGCATGTTCTATCCTTTATAGGCTTTATAGAACTGGCAACACAATAGTTCTGCCATCCTCCTAACAATAGGGTAGAGTTACTATCAGTGTTGGTAGTAACGGCGGTGTTTGCTATAGTTTAGAGACATGGTGACACTGCAAAGAGCAATGTGGTATACTAAAGCTGCGATATGCATGGGCTTAAGATAGCGTGTATAAACAGAGAAGATTTGATGGCATCCAAGTTTGGCTTATGGTATATCTGAAGGATGAAAAACAAAATTAACACCAGCTTAAATACAAAAATTCTCTTTAATAGCGCATACCCGAAAAAGGAATGATTGAACAAACACATAGAGATAAATACAACTGATAAATTAAAAGTTTAAAGTATTTAAACAGCCAAATACTACCAGCCATGAGAAAACATCATCCCGGGTTTAGGATAGAGAGTAAAGTTTTCAACGAAGATCAAGTCAATGCGAATGAGCATAGTGCTAGTGCTAGGTCTACATTACGCAATTGGGATATTAGTAAGAGCCTAGAATATATAGACGGCCCCTCGTGCTCCCCACTAGACGAAAAAAGAAGAGAAGATGCAAGAAGATCGTTGGGCACCCAGGCCCTTTTTAGAAGAAGTTATGCATTTCCAGATGAGTACTCTCTTATACAACAACCAACCACTTCTGGTGTGTATTCCCAAAGACATTCTGTAGACAATTACGGGGATATGAGTGCGTTTTATCAAAGACATACCGGGCCATACGAAGGCTATTGCTATAAAGAACTACCTCCTTCTTATGAGACAGCGAATGCATTTTCCAATGTGCAACAAGAAAACAATTCTCTGTTGTTAACAGAACGTCCTTCTTCTTATTCGGGAGAAAATGTGCAACGGAGAAAAGTAGAAAGAAGAGCAGCCGACAGACTTTCTGTAGGCCTATATGAAGCATATCCTAGGGGTATAAACAACCCTATACCGGGCCGGTTTGAAGACAGAAAAGAAATATATTGCGATTATAAGTACTCTTATGTTTTGGATCCTGCCATTTCTAAGTCCTATGCAGTTAACATGTATTTCAAACTGGCACGCATATGCATTATGCTTCCCTTCTTTATAGGGCAGCTCCTTGGCCTGGCATTAATGATTTATTTCGGTTGCATCCGATCTGCAAGCATTTTCCAACTGCTCTACATCACGTTTATTAGTATACTTGGAATTCTGTTAGGGTGTGAAACAGTTAGATCGGTATACAGCATTAAAAAACATCTAAAGAAGCACAGAGACATGTCTAGTGAAGAGGACCAAAAGGAACTGAAGAAAAACATTAGCTATCCGTTTATAATGAGCGTGGCTATCATTGGGATGGTTTTAGGAGGCATTCTGTTGGGTATAGATGTACCGTATCTTTTATACAGGTTTATGACGTCTACAGTGCCAATAGGGCCTAAACACTACTTTGGCAAAGACTGGAGCTTTTCCAATCTTGAAGAAGTGCCTGTGATTGCTTTGAGTGACAAAGCCTTCCACTATAGCATGCTTGCAACTGTGTCTATGGGCTACACTGCCATGGTCCTTGGATATTTCCACTGTCTTATATTCGAAAAGCATGGAGATAGAAGCAAAAGATTCAGCTTTGTCTATATTGCTCTGATCATACTAAGTTTTGTGGGCTGCGTTGCAGGGTTTATAGCGGGAAGTTGGGAAATTGTTGATTACTGCAAAAACTACAACATCTACACTTCTTATACCTCGGGTATGATGTATGCAAAGAACCATCTGCCATATCTATGGGGGCTTGTGTCTAATTTAGGTTTTTTCTTGTTGAACATTGTCGGTTTTCTAGTATTCTATGGAGTGTTTAGGATCAACCCAAACCAAAACTATGCCAAGATAGCATACAGAAAAAAAGCGGTTATTTCCTATATCCTTCTGAGCATAGTAGTTGGAAGCTTGATTTACCTGATGGCATCTGCTCTTATGATGTATTTCTCGTTTAGGTATCAAATGATACAGAAAGAAGAATACGGTTCTTCTTTTGGTAGCTGGATGCAAACAAGCATTATTGATAAGATTGGCAACCTCTCCACCACATATCTTTTGAATAATGGCAAGCCTGGTACAGTTCCACTTTCTAGCATGACTAATTACACAGTTAATGGCACAGCTTCAGTCACTAGCATGACTAATGACACAGCTTCAGTCACTAGCATGACCAATGACACAGTTGTAGCAGCATAGATTTTACTACAACATTTCAATTCTTAGAGTGCATCTTTCCCAGTAAAGAAACGCCATTAGAGAGAATTTGAATTTGATAAAGAATTTTAATTTGATAAAAATAAAAATCTGATATAAACATTTAGTTATTTAAATCCATTTGAGATAAAAAGAGACAATGGACAACACACACTCCAACGAGCATTCTGGAAGCAGCTCTTCCTGGATAGAATCAGAATACCAAGAAACTAGTTTTATTGTGGATCCCAATGGCGATATCTCTATCCCCAAGACTTTAAATGAAACTGCACGTGCAGAAGAGGAAATAGATAGCTTCTCCGCTTCCATTAAGAAAAAAGTGCTTTCTAATTACTTTACTGTAATAACAGCAAGCTTTTTCTTCCTTTTTTTTATACTACAGTATATTTCCGTTGTTTTAATATACTTTCTAAGAACAGGCACCATATACATAACCTGGCTGCAAAGCTTCTACATCTGCTTTATTGCAGCAGTTGGCTTCCTTTTTCTTCTTAAAATGACAGTTCTTCTTGCCCAAAACACAAAAACTCTGTCAAGCCCGCTTTCTATGTATGAGAGTACCAGAAGGCGTCTGAAGATACAAACACACCAGAGCTTTATGTGGAAACTTCTTGGCTTCTTTTATCTTTTGTACCTTGGGTGTGTGTGCATCACTGTGGTGTATCCTCTGTTCTCGCAAGTCCATCTACTTGAGCACAGTCCAAAGGCCTCTCTTATGCTGGATAGCCATGGACTGAAGGAAGACAGGGGGCTAAGAGACTACCTACACTACTACTTTTTAATCATATACCTTTGTGCCGTGTACATCTTCAGCTTATCCGGGTATGCATACATGCTGGCATCCCAGAGCCGCTACAAAAAGCTGGTATCTTGGGCAGAGTACGGTATCTTGTGGATTCTAGGTCTTAACACTATCCTTCTTGCCGGAGTGACACTGTTCTTTATTGGAACACAGTCTTACTGGTTTTTCTTACAGGCAAAAAACATTAGCGCAGAAGGCAGCGTGGAGAATGTGGGTCTTTCTTATAGTGCTATAATAACAGACGTGTGTCTTAACGTTCTGCTCTGTATTTTAAACAGCACAATCTTTTATGGCTTTACTGCTAGCTGGTGCTTTAATTTGGCAAATTTAGGGGAAAAACTACAATTCAAGAAGACGCTGACTAGAATCATCTTCGTTGTGAACATTATACTGTGTTTCTTTCTGTTTACAGCTCTGACTCTACTTGTGCTTTTCCACACGTGCAGCTACAGCGAAACAAAGAGCAAAGAGAACTACTCCATGTTTGTCTATGTTCTAGAATACGTATCCAGCTGGGTGTTTTCTAACGTCTTTGGCACGGGGTCTTCTGCACACGCGCCTACGAATACTACTGTGTATCCCATACCCACCAACTCAACCTAGTTCAGGCTCTGCAGAGCAGGTCTTGTACAGTGTGCAGTACACCAGCGATCAATGGCATAGCAAGTAGTCTTATTACTCTGTAAGGCAAAGGCTTGCTTGTCTAAGTTAAGCAGAATAGCAGAATAGGCTTTGAGAAATAAAAATACTCTTTTCTGTGTAGAATAAAGTTTGTTATTGGCCTGAATGGGACATTGTAACTGCTGTGTTGCTAGTCCTATAAAGAATAGAGCACGCTAGGAGCAGGCTTATGCTGGAATGTCTTACAGGGAGGGAATAGAGCATGCCCAAAAGAGAAAGTGTTTACCTCTAGGGGCAATCATTTATGTATACCTGTTTTCTCCCCCAACATCAATCCTAACACCAACATCAACCCTAACACCAACATCAACTCTTGCCATTGCCAAACTTGGGTATTTATTGAACTGCCGTTTGCTTGTATGCTTCTGCAGAGATCAGTTTGATCTCAGCATGTTGGCACAATCTGATGGCAGACATGTGCTTTCATCAGCTATCATATTGATACCCAAGCAAAAGACATTGAATCTAATAAATTGAACTGTGTGTTTTTGTCTGTTATATACTTGAAACACAACTCCAGGCCACACCGAATACTATATCTTATCTCAGCGTATTCCATCCCTAACAGAACTAGCAACAGAAAACATCAATAATATTCAAGCTGGCTAATCGTACCGTTCAAAAGAGAAAAACAAGCCGAGCACTAAAAGAATTTGTTTTTGAGAGTAACTTCTATATAAGCATATCCGTATACAAATAAAGAAACTATTCAAACAGATAATGAAAACTTAAACATAAATAAATCACTCTTTTAGAAAGTATTTAGTATTTAAGCTTTTGTAAAACAAGCACAACACTACTACCAAAGATGAATACGTTTGCTTCTGTAAAAAACCCCGAATAGCCCCGCGGACACTAAGGATACTAGAGACAACACCCAATGAATCCTCTTTCTCAGATGGTTCACTTCTCAGGCCAAAACAGATTGGGCATCTTCAAGAAGCAGTTGAAACTAGAATGGAGTTGAAGCCTATGGATGGGTATGCCAAGGTATCTGAAGAAGAGGAGGACAGCACGTCTCTGTCTTTTCCACCACCCCCATCACTTTCTTTTTGCCAAATGTCAATGACTCAGCCGATTCCTCCGGAAGAAGAAGCAGACATAGAGTTTCTTCTACAGAAGGATATGCACCATAAACTAAGAAAAGGCAACTGTCTGCTGCCCCAAGAAGAAAACAAAAGACAGCATGACCTACAGCTCCAGTTTATGTTTTGCCGTTGTCTTGTCACAAAAGCCGCAGTCTTTGTGTTTCCTTTCTTTATAGCGCACATTATTGCATTATATCTTATGTACTACTACTTTCACCCGAAGATTGTATACCTAGCCTGGCCCCAACTCCTAAGTTTCTGTTTCAGCGTGGCAGCATGCACTCTCTTGCTTTATAAGATGCTCCACTCTCTGTTTGTATTCCGAATACTAGCATTATCTGGTTCAATGTCCCCCGAGCAAAAGATACCGCTCTTCAAGACGAAAACCTCTACAACAGTTATGAAGTGGCTGGTTGTTTTCTACAGTCTGGTGTATTTGATCTGCGTCTTAGTGGGCGTGCTGTTCTTCGTTGACAAAGACATCCATATACTATCCATGTCTCCAACAAATTATAGTGTTCTAGACAGCACAAACAGAAGTGCTGAAATAACCATGCTCCACCACGCCTTTCACTTTACTGCAGTTATCTTTATCGTGCTGGTGCACATAGGTCTTTTTATCAAACTTATCCGTACAAATCTGATCAGAACAACAAATCTGTTTGAGAAAGCAAAGCCAAAGTGCTTTTACTCTTGGTTTGGTCTTTTCACGTTTCTTACCATACTAGTCGGGATAGTTCTGATGTACTGGGGCAACTCTTTGCTCATCCCTATCTCCTGCATAAACAAGAGCTCAAAGAACAGAGGTTGCTACAATTGGTTTGATTATAGCTCAGTACTCTTTGAGTTTATTCTCAGTCTGGGAGGGTGTCTTCTTACTCTTTTGACTTGTCTTGTTGGCGATGCCTATATATCCATAGGCTTGACTTGGAATAACAGAAACAAGCTTTTCCAAAAAGTATTTTCTAACTGGGCTTTTGTCATATATGGAATACTAGGATTTATTTTCTGTCTTCTATTCTCTGGTCTTCTAACATATATCAGTGCCAGTTATAATATGAGTGATAAAGAAGGTCTTGATATATCTATTCTCCAGAAAAACAGCAGTCAACATACAGGTTCTGTTACGTCACTACCCAAATAAAGGACAGAACACGCTGTGATAAGATACTCCGTAACCTGGGATGTTTTATGCCTTATGTCGTATGTCCTATGTCGTATGTCCTATGCTCTACGCTTAAGAGCATTAAATATAAAGTGTGGTATACTAAAAGAAGAAGAAGATCTTTGTGTTCTCAAGGAAGGTATACAAGCAAGGAAGATTTAATAAAGGGCCAAGTTGAGTTATAGTAGCTTCGGAGGAAGAAACAAACTGCATTTGCCGTGTCCCGGGGAAGGAAGCTATCCATGGGCGTGGTAGTACTCTAGGAGCGTGTATCCGATCTTGATTTTACTAGCATTCATAAGACAGTGTTTCTATGGTTCTTTATTTCCTTATCGGGCCATCCTACTACGCAGTGACCTGTAATTTATGCTATGTATCCTAGGCTCCATGGCAGACTTTCCATATAATCTTGAGTATGTGGGGTATTCATACTTTCGAAGATTGATGTTTTGATACTTGGATTTAGATGGAAGATTTCCTAATAGGGAGAAATCTCACATTGGAGATGTTCTGCTGGAACCTTATGGTTCGGAATTGCAAAAAGTATTCGGAAAAGAATGCAGGATGCACAGGATGGCATAGAAGAACATACTAACTAACCTGCGTACCAAAGCCAGAATCCTCTATAATCTGCTTCTGCCGTTGTTGTAGTAGATGCCGTTGTGGTAGTACTAGGCGCTTCTGTTGTAGTAGATGCTGCTATGGTAGTAGTAGTAGTAGTACTAGGAACTTCTGTTGTTGTAGTAGACGCTATTGTTGGTACTTCTGTTGTAGATGCCGTTGTGGTAGTAGATGCTTCTGTTGTAGTAGATGCTTCTGTTGTAGTAGGTGCTACTGTTGTAGTAGATGCCGTTGTTGTAGTAGGTGCTACTGTTGTGGTAGTAGTAGATGCTGTTGTTGTGGTACTAGGAACTGTTGTAGTACTAGGCGCTTCTGTTGTAGTAGTAGTAGATGCCGTTGTTGTTGGTACTTCTGTTGTTGTGGTAGATGCTGCTGTTGTTGTTGTAGATGCCGTTGTTGGTACTTCTGTTGTAGATGCTGTTGTTGGTACTTCTGTTGTAGATTCCGTTGTTGGTACTTCTGTTGTAGATGCCGTTGTAGTAGTAGTACTAGGCATTTCTGTTGTGCTTGTGGTACTAGGCACTTCTGTTGTGCTTGTGATAGGCACTGTTGCTGTTGTTGTAGTAAGAACTTCAGTTGTTGCTGTAGATGATATATTACTACACACTTTCACTGTCGTGTTAACGCTATCTGGTGAACCACTTCCACTTTTTTCGGCTAGTATTCGGATTAGTCTTCTATATGTAGTATTATCCCACTCTACGGTATACCATAATACACCAAGGGAAATCACAATCACACATATAATGCTTATTGCTATAATGCTATTGGTCCAAATAGAATTTCTTCTTCTCTTTCTCTTCTCTGCAGGATCTTCATACTCATCTAGTCTCACTGTGTGGCTACTGTTCCCTTCTGCTTTTCTATGTGAGCTCATAGGCACGAGGTTATAGGAAGTATACTTTCTTTGAGATGACCCACAATTTAGAGTATTTCTAAACCCATAAATATAACATTTAGCTGCTAATGCTATAAGTATTGATATTAGTATTGCTATAATGACAATACCCGAAACAATTAACAGATTTTGTTCTTCCAAGAACTTCTTTGTAGATTCTAGAATAGAATTGGCTAACTGAACACTCTTTGTATTGTTAAGTCTGGTGTAATCATCATATTGTGGCGTAACTAACAGTTCCTGTGACATTATACAAACAAGTTTTTTAAATTTTATTTATGTAACTCCAGGCTTACCTAATTGGGAAACATTAGTTAAGTGGCTTCATATTATATTCTCTGTAACTTCTCTGTAACTTCTTTGAAAATGAAAATGAAAATGAAAATGAAAATAAAGACACTGCAAAGCTAAGTGCACGCAAGCACAGAAGCTAGGCGTATCTCACAGAGTTTCTTTTTTAAGCCATCTCTGCTGTGTTACTACTTCTAGCAGTAGGGCAGAGCACGTCATGATACGGCTTGGAATGAACGTCCTATCTTTTATTGTATAGCTTAAAACGTATAAACGTGTAAATATAAAGAGTGGTGCATTAAAGCGGGGTCTTTATGATCACAAGAGAATGTGTATGGCCAAGAAAGGAGAATGAATGTAGTACTGTTAGTACTACTCTTGTCCCACTGTTAGTACTACTCTTGTCCCACTGTTAGTACTCTTCTACATATTACATATCGTTAGTTGCTATATTTATATTTTCTTGTTGTGCATGGAATTGAGAAATGAAAAGCTCTTCTTCATCCAGTGAACAGTCTCTCTCTCCGCAAAGCCCGCAGAGCCTTCTTCGGTTGTTTGAGTTTGCTTCTGCCGGGGACTTGAAGAGTCTTAGAAACACTCTGTGCGTGTACGAGATTAGCCACGGGAAGATGCTTGATCTGAAGGTGGTTAATAAGTTCGGGCTTTATCTGATACACTCTGCTGCATACTACGGACAGAAAGACGTGGTTGAGTTTCTTCTCTCTTCTGTGAGTGAAGTGGAAGAGAAAGACGTGCTTCTGTTTGAGTCTGTAGCCACGGACAACATGTCCTTTGACAGCACCGAGACGGAGCTCTCTCAGGAGACAGTTCCCGTGCCCTCTGCAGTCTCTTTTATGCACGCGAAGCCTTCTACAAGCTTTATCAACATTAGGTCGTGTGACTACGGAGCAACTCCTCTCCACTTTGCAGCAATTGGCGGAAACAAGAACAACATCATCCTCTATCTTCTGTCTTGCGGCGCAGACCCAACACTCAAAGACGTGAAGGGAAACACTCCCCAGGATGCAGCAAGGAACCACGGGCACAAGAAAACAGAAAAAATCATTCGGAAGTACATAGATCAGATAAACAAAACAGTATCGAAAGAAAAGAGTGCTCTTAGCATATAAGTACAGCATAAGTATATAAGTACATAGGTATATAAGTATGATTATTATTGTTTCTTCCCCTTGCTTCGTGGTGCAGATACTCCCGTAGAGGACAGTGCACGCACGGCTATTCTTTGGCCCGTCTCTTTCAGCTTAGCTCCTTTCTCTGTATCTGCATGATCAGGCTTTTGGCTTTCACAGCTCCGCAGGGATCTTCTTTGTACCCGCAGAAGAGCACGGCAATTGCAGGATTGGTCTTTGCCAGGTCCGTGCATGCGTTGTATGCATCGTGCATGTTTGTGAAGGACACAAGCAGGGCCCCGTCTTTCTTTTCCACGCCTTCTATTTCTCCGTACTTGGACAGCTCCATCTCCAGCTGTATGCTGGACACGGCGTCGCTGAGCTGGAAAGCCAGAATGCGAGAGGTGTTGTTGTATGCTAGAATAGGCGCTATGTGTGGAAGGGGCATAACTTTTCCGCTGCCCACTTTGATGGGAATGCCTTTGATAAACACAGAAAACACACTTGCATACTCTATCAGCGCAGCAGCTGATATGCTGTCTATAAACGTAATAAAAGCACACTTTTTCTCTTTGATCAGCTTCATTGAAAACACGCTCCCGCCCCGCACGGCTTCAAGAATGTCGGCAGCACTTGTGTCCATGGGGATGTTTCCAAAATAGACCGTTCTGTTGTTGGTGATGGAGCCTTCCGTCTCCTCTGCGTTGCATTTGTCTTTTCCAAAAGCAATTCTTACATTTTGAAAAAGGCTGTCTTCGTGTATACCTGAAACAAACTTTATTGCAGAGATGAAAGAGAAGAACTCAATGTACGACACTTTTCTGTCCCTGAAATACTTAAACGAGTCTATCTTCCCGTACTTCTCTGCCTCTTCCCGGATGAACCCGTCGTCCATGAAGTCTTCCAGATTCCCAAGCATCACGTTCCGCGTGCCTCCTGCACAGTGGGCCATGTACAGTCTTTCCCTTTCTGCACTGCCCAGACCTGTTCTGCACGGGTGCATGGGCAGCACGTGTCTGTCCACGTGCACTTCTCCGCCCATTCTCTCTTTCGTCCGAAACATGTCGAAGTACGAGAAAAGCGTAAGCTCGGCACTCTTCGGGCCCGTTCTTTCAAGAGAGAGCACGTCTGTGCTCCGGAGTGCGTGCATGATTTTAGAGAGGCCTATGTTCTCCGGCACGTTCTGGATGGAAAGCGCCGTGTAGTGCTCCGTCTCTTCAAGGCTTTGGATCTTCTCTGTATCTTTGCCTTTGCATTTCATTTGGGCTCTTCAAATTTTGTGTTTTTATTTAAATCATGCACAGACACACTCTTTACTTGGGAGGATACTTGGCTGTTCTCTCTAGCATATGCATAAGCAACTATATGTCGGGGAAGAGTCTCTACCACTCGCTTCTGGGGCTGGTGGAGAACCGAGTGCAGCACTTTGTTCTGTGCTCGTTTTTTGTCTTCCTTGTGTATCTATCTGCCCAGCTGACTGTTCGGGTGTTCATTGGGAAGCTAACGCCTCTGGAGGTGGAGGGCGTGCAAGACTACGGTGTCCGGTACCTGGGCAACATCTGTTTGATCATTACTCTGTTTGCAGACAACATTACTCTGCGGGGGCTGATTGTGTTCTCCGTGGTGTTCGGAATGAAAATTGTGCACTGGGTGGTTGGGCTGCGGATAGACACGGTTGAGAAGAACGGAGAGATGCTGGACAGTGTCATTGTGAAAATGTACGCGATGTGCGGGGTGCTTCTGTGCGCAGACTTCCTTTTGATGGTTAAGTCTCTTCGGTACGCTTTTGTGCATCCGGGCGTATCTATTCTGTTTGGCTTTGAGTTCTCTCTGGTGTTCGCGTATGCCATCCGATGTATATATGCCATAACGGTTCTCAGCATGGTGAGGGAGAAGTCCATTGAGGAAAGAATCTTTATGATGTTCTATGGAGACTTTGTGTTCGGAGTCTTCAAGATAGCAGCGCATGTTGTGTGTCTTGTGTGGACTACAGTGCACTTCAGAATGCCGATCAATCTTTTGAGGGAGTCCATGTACATTATCAAGCACCTCACCACAAGAACGCGGGCCGTGATGATGTACAGGGACATTCTGAAAGAGCTGGAAGCGTGCCCGGACATCTCTGGGTCTGCTCTGGAGGAGAACCTGACGTGCTTGATCTGCCACGAAGAGATGGAGACGGCCAAGAAGCTGGAGTGTTCTCACATGTTCCATCTTGATTGTTTGAAGGAGTGGCTGCACAGACAGCAGATATGTCCAGTGTGCCGGAAAGAGTTTGTAGTCAAAGGGGCGCCATCCTCTGTCCGGGAAGATGCAGAGAGGACTGAGGGGGCTGAGGGGGCTGAAAGAAGCGAAGAGCCCAGGACCCAGAGCGGCGAAGGCGTGTCAGGTGGAACAGGATCTAGAATTTATTTCCAAGAGGCAAACGTTGAGTATGAAGGCTTTCCTGTTACTCTTGAGGAGGAGTAGAAACAAAGACAAGACAAGACAAGATAAGAGGTATGTGGTATGTGGTATGTGGTGAGGGGTAAGAAAGCCGCAGCACTTATGGAGCAGAGTACTTGTACTTGTGCCGCAGCACTTATGGAGTGGTGTGTTTGCTGTTTTTTCTACGGGGTTTTCCTTCTCCCTTTCTATCGTGCTCCTTTGCAATAGCTACTTTTCCATGCGACTCATAAATAAAGGGAACACCAGACAGTTTTTTTAGATCTATCCCCACACTTATCTCTGGAGACGTGCTTTGGAAGCTTTCTACAGAAGCGGTGTCTTCTTTGCAGAGCTTGTCTGCCAGGCATTTGTGTATCTGTGTGTATATCTCCTCTCTAAGATAAAACACAAAAAGCAGCAGCAGCTCTTCTTCTGGGATCCCGTATGTTTTAAACAGATCTTCTGCATATATCTCTGGAACTCTTCCCAGAGGGAGTGTAAAGACGACTTTGTCCTCTATTCGAAGACAGTTCTCTACTTTGAAATCCACAGACGTGTATATTTTCCTATTCGGGAAGTGCAGAAGAAAGCTGGCAATATCTGAAGAAAATCTTTTAATTTGCAAGTCTGTGTTCATGTATATTCTGTGCACTATGCTTTCTCCCGATGCCTGGGCTGCTTCTTCCTTTTTCATCAGAGCGGGTATTTGTGCAACAATGTTAGAGAGAAAGTAGACGGCTGAAAACCTGTTCTGCTCAACAAAGAAGATCTTGTTTATGTGCAAAGCCCCTTCTGAAACAACAATGTGGATGGGAAACAAATTCATGCCGTGCAAGAAAATATTATTTAAGTACTGATCGTTGGCAAAATAGAGTGGACTATTTGGGTCCACAAACATGAGGTGGAAAAGGAGTTGCACAGACAAATTAAACAGAGAGGAGAAGACCACGCTGTCTCCCTGCAAAAAGAAAACGGCGGTGGAAAGGGGTTCTTTAATGGAAAGCGCCAAACAAAAAGAAGAACTGAACCCTATTTTCCAAGAAGAAAGAAGTCTTCTTCCTATCTCTCGCCCAACAGATACGCTTTTGGTGTGGAAGGGCACGATTGTGCAAAAGAGCTTTCGGGTTATCCAGTTCTGTTCTGTGTGCACAGCAGTGAAAAGGTGTGCCAACTGCGAGTGTTCTCAGACATGCTCTAACGACGACGTGGAGTTCGTTACTGCCCAAGCATTGAGCAAGTGCAGAGATGTGGCAGAGCAGCCAATGATAAGGGCATTCCGAGAGTGCAAAGCGTGCGATCCTGTGGAGAGGGGGTACGTGTCTTTTCTGAACGACACCACCTGTTCGATCAAGTTTCCAAATGTAGAAAGATCGATTGCTTTTTTTCAGTCCCACAAAAGCGTGTTCTCTCTCGAGTGGATAAAGAAGCCGCACATAAGCTGCCAGTTTGAGGATGCGCTTCCAACGAACTCCAGGCTCAGGCTGCACATTCTGGGGAAAGCCTTCTCCACGGGCATCTCTGCAGACGAGTATGTGCTTATGAGCAACCACGAGCTTAGAAAGCCTGCCAAGAAGCTGTGGCCAGTTTGGGCAGACGGGAGCAAAATAGACGACTTTGTGACCATGGCGAGTGGAAGGTACTCCAACGTTGTTCTGCAAGAGAAAATCCGCGGGCTTGGGCAGAAAGATCTGTTTGAGATGCTCTGCAAGCTGCCAGGGTCTTCTTTTGTTTTTCTGGCGAAGCACAAGTACGGCACATACGTTATTCAGCTAATTGTTGGGATGATCCAGGAAGAGTATCTAGTCAACGAAGTAAAAAAGCTTTTAGCACCGCACGCGTCTTTTCTTCTCCAGCACGAGATAGGCAACTATGTTGTTCAAAAGATGCTTGTGTTTGATGCACAGTTTGTGCTGGAGTGTTTTCTGCAGGACTTCGAGGAGATTCTCCAGAGCAAAATTGGGTCCCGGGCGTTCAAAAACTGTGCCAAGGAGTTCTCTCCGTACAGCGAAATCATACTTCCTCTTCTTTCTCCCCTGATCTCTAAAATCGGGTACACCGACGAGCAGAAAGTTCTCAAAACCGCCCTCAAAGAGCTCCTGAAAAGCGGGTAGTCCAACTAATCACCTGATATGCAGATGTGTACATTCGTTCTTGGAAACTCAGTTAGTATTCTAAAGAGAATAAACAATAAACAGTAAACAGTAAACAGTAAGCAATAAACAACTTCTTATCACTCTCAGTGTGTGCATTCGGGTTAGTGGTAGTACTCGGCGTGTGTTGTGTGCATTCGTTGTTGGTGGTAATAGTCAGTGTGTGTTGTGTGTGTGTTGTTATTACTAGTAATAGTCAGTGTGTTTTTTTAGTTTACTAAGTCGTATGCGTAGGGATGTTAGCAAGTTTTATATTTAAGAATACGGTGTCACTGATAGGAATGTCACTGATAGTAGTGTCGGTAAGGGTGGAGATAGAGCAGGTACTCTTTTTAGAAAGAACTAGCAAGGAGCGGGTATGTGTAAGACACATGGAAGCGTGAAATGCAGCAGTTATTTAAGAAACAGTCAACAGTTGTGTAATTGTTGTAATTATTTTATTTAGACAGTGCACAGATACCAACTGCATGCCAATCAGCACGGCCAGCTGCTAGCACCTCAGAGAATGCTTTTGAGCTCTCTGCAAAACACTGTTTCAAGAAGAGTTTTGTCGTCTACAATGCAGTAGGACAGCCCAAGCACTTCCAGGTACTTTCCAATCACCACCTCCCCAACAACAATCTTCACTGAGCGCATGTCTTTGATCTTGCTGTCTCCTCCAATAATCAGAAGCAAAGTGTTCGGAAGAACGCCCTGCGCGTGCGCGCTGTCATAGAACAGCCCGTCACTGATAACAATGTTGTATCCGTGCGCATACGTCTCTTCAAATATCCAAGAGATTTTTGTCTCCTGGGCGGTAAAAGTCAGGTTCTCAATCAAATGCTGCATGTTCTTCTGCGGATGCGGCGTAGTGCTGAAGGTGTACAGCTCGTACGGCACGCTTAGAAGGTCCAAAGAGTTTGCAATTGTGCTGAGGCTTTTTACAAACAGCTCCACCATCCCGCTGTTCTTGATGCTTCCACTGTTGTCCACAAAGATACGGATCAGGTACTCTCTTCCCTGGTGCTTTGTTTTTCGCATCCAGATACGGTTCTTCTGCCCGTCGCTTGCAATGTACGACACAATCCTTTTCATGTTCAGCTTTCTTCCGCTGGCATAGCTGCCTTCGTACCCAGACTTCTCGTTCTCTTCCAGCACCACGCTGAGCTGCTTTGTCAGCTCTGGGTTTGTGACGTGCTTGATCTTCTCGTAGTACTCTGCCGGACTGATCTCTCTTGCAGCTTTCTTAAACGGAATGCGGACAGTGTTTTCACTTTGCGGCGTGTCTCTGTACTCTCCCGTGTACGGCTCTTCCGTGTCCGGCATGTCTTCGTCCATGTGCTCTCCTTTGTCCACGCACACTTCTCTCTCGGGGCCTTCTCCGTGCTCGTCTCCCACAAGGTCTTCCAGATCGGGGTTTTCTTCGTTGAAGAGCTGCTCTGTGTTGGGGTGCATCTCTGTGAACTCGTACTCTTTGAGATTGTCGCTGAACTCTTCGCTTTCGTACTTCTCAATGGAGACTTCGCTGCTGCTGTTCTCTTCCATCCGCAGGTCCATGTGCTCAAGAGAGCCTTCTTCCAGGCTGAAGTTGCTGCTTATCTCTTCAAGCTCGTCCTCCTTGACCTCTTCGTCTTCTGCATCTGAGCACATGGACGTGCTTTGTATGCCCTGCACGTCTTCGGGCGTCTTCTCGGAGTCTTCAGGCATCTCTGGCTCTTTGGGAAGCTCCACTTCCAGGGGATCTTTGTTGGGGTCTTCCTCGCTTGTGTGAAACGTGTCGCTGTGCGATCCTTCCCCTTCGTCTTCCCCTTCCTCTCCTTCTTCCTCCTTCACTTCCTCGTCTTTCTGGTCGTTTTCTCTTCCGTCGTTTTCCTCAACGTCTTTTTCTTCTTCGACACTGCCCTGCTCGTTTTCCGTCTTGGCCGTGTCTTCGCCGCCCTTCGTGTTTTGCGTCTCTCCGTGGTTTTCGTAGTCTATTCCGTCTTCCTCTTCGATGTTCTCCTCCTGCTCTTCTTTTTCTCCCTTGTACTCTTCGCCTATCTCGTCTTCGTTCTTGAGCTTCTCTGAAATGTTCTGCTCTCCTTCGCCCAGGCGCATGCCTGCATCTTCCAGCTCTTCAATCAGCCCGCTCATGTTCTCCGGCTCTTCTTCTCCGCAGAACCCGAACTCCATCAGCTCTTGGAAGACAGAGAGGGCCGTGATAATAAACGGGTACTCTTCCGGAGCAGCCGTGTCCATTGCATGGTTGAGCAGCTTGGTGGTGTGCTCAACAATCCTGGATGCAATCTGGTAGTGCACACACGGCTCTGTTCTCAGCACGGCCCCTCCTATGTGCAGCGCTTTTGCAAGGAGGAGGTGGCTCTCTTCCGTGCCTGAGAAGTGTTTCTGGTAGAAGTCTTTTGCACCCGGCACGTACGCCCGTGTCGTGCTGACGGGCACCAGCTCGCTGGCTTTAGCGAAGAGGGCGTAGAGCGCCCTGAGCTTCACGCCCATGTTTTCCTTCTCCAAGTGCACTTTCTGTCTCTGCACTTCTTTCCCCATGCATTTGTAGCACGCAGGCTCGGCACACGTGCACGCAAGAGACACTCCCCGTGCAAACGTGTACGGCTTGATTGCAGCGACAATGGGCGTAGAGAGTGCTTCCAGCTGCTCGGTGATCTTTTTAGACTTGGAGAGAATGGCCCCTTCTTTGACGGGTATCACTGCGCTCTCCGTCCGCACTTTCAGCACGAGTGCCGTGTGTATGTTCCCCAGCTCTTTCTGCACGGCTTCTGAGATCTTTTCCTTCTTCTTGACAACTATTTCCAGGTAGGGCAGGAAGTACACGCGGATGTTTCCAAGCTCGTGCACGGAGCTGCTCTCTGCCGCCTGCCCAATGATGTCCATTCTTTCCTGCATGTCCCCAAGCGTGGACTGCAGGAGGAACTCTTCAACGTTCTCGCAGCGCACGGGCTTCTCCCCCATGGCGGCAAAGAGGTGCAGCAGCCATCCCGGGTGCACGTCCGTGTACCTCCCGATGTTGTACGCCTCCAAAGAAGCAAACTCCCTGTATATCGCCCGCCTGGCCGTGTTGAGGGGGGCACTGAGCAGGCCCGTGTGGATGCACTCGGCGTTCAGGAGGTCCAGGCACTCACCAATGCACTGCATGGGCAGCGTAACGGGAAGCGAAACAATGCTCTGGATTCTTTCCAAAAGCAGCGCCTTTGCTCCGTCGTCCTCTCCCCAGTTGTGCTGTGTCTGCCCAACGAGGATCTGTCTGCTCTGCACTTCTTCTTTTGTGCGGGCAATGAGCTCGGCAATCTCTGGGCGGGTGAAGACGGCCGCTTCTTCCTCCTGGGAGAGCACGGTGAGGTCTACTCCCCGTGGGGCAAACATTGCCTTCAGGGAGAGCACGCTGTCTATGCCCGCGTCTATCTCGTGCCTGCACTCTTCGGGCTCTTCCTTTCCCGCTCGGGCTTTTTCAATCAAGAACTCTCCTGCAAGCCTCGCCAGGGCGTCTTCTTCTCCCAGGGTTTGTCTAGCACCCGGAGCGGGTGTAGATAGGCGTCTCCACAGCATCTGCACGCTTTTGGCGTGGAGCGGGGAGAGGGAGAGGAACGACCTGCCCGTGCTGCGGAGGTACTTGGCAACTTTTTGGAGGCCTTCTCCCGGGGTGAGTCTTTCTCTAAGCACGGAAAACACGACGCGGGCTATGGGATGCACGGGCACGGAGTGCACCGTCTGGGCGATCTTCTCAATGGCCGACCGGAGGACGGCGTAGGAGAAGCACTCCCAGAGGTCTGCGTACTTGGACATGTCCCTCTGGATGAGGGAGAAGGCAAAGGTTTCAGGGTACTCCGACTCCCGTGCGTCTGCAATAACTGTTTTCAGGTAGTGTGCAAACTTTTCAAAGTTTCTCTGTCTCCTCATGCTCTGGAAGGGCTCTGCCAGGCTTGCAGGAGCCGGGCGGAGGGGTGCTATGCGCCTGGTCCCTGCGTCTCCGTACTTGTATTGTGCGTACATCTGCTTTACTCTGTGCACGGCTTTCTCGACTTTCCTTCGGGAGAGGCTCTCCAGTCTTTCTATTTCAGGGAAGATGAGGGGGTCTATCCTGTGCTCGAGGCAAGCATCTATCAGTTGGAGGAGAGCGCTCCATGCGGGAGGGGCCGTCTCCAGGAAGGAGATGTCTTTCTCAAGCGTATGTGGGAGGGAGTCCAGCACCTTGGCGAGTTGTGCCAGGAGGGGCAGGTTCTCTATCCTGTTGAAAGAAGAAGGTCCAAACACTCTTTCAACCATCTTTATCTTGGCGAGTGTAATGCAGACGTTCTTTCTTGGGAGGAAAGAGAGGTTCAGTGCTTCGAAGTATGCACGCAGGGGCGTGTTTCCATTCTCCAGGCACTTCTTGAGCTCTTCAAACTTGAGCACGATGTGCTTGAGATCCGTTTCCGAAGCGGGCTTCTGCGGAGCAATTGATGTTGAAGTTGAGCCAGGACCTGAACCTGAAGTTGAAGCGTCTCCTTTCTGCTTGGCAAAGGATGCACAGGTCGTGTACAGCTCTTTCACTTCGGCAAAGCGGCGGGTGTCTTTGTAGAACGCCCGGAGACTCTCGTCTATGCTCTCTTCCGTGACGCGCTTGACAAGTGCGTCAATTGCGCTGTTCTTTTCCATCTCCATCTCCATCTCCAGTGCCTGTTCCTTTTCCAGTGCCTGTTCCTTCTCCTGTGCCGATGCGGGAAGGACGAGTCCTGCAACTTCTTTTTCAAGAGGTTCTTGCAGGAGCTCTTCCAAGTGCGCAGTGATGTCGGGCTCTTGCAGGAAGTTCCTGAAGACGCCTTCTCTTTTCAGGGCTTCTGTGTCTTCAACAAGGGGAAGCAGGAGCGTGTCTGTTAGGGAGTTGTACCCAAGCACTCTTTGTGCTGCCAGATGGGCGTGGAGAAGTCCAGAGGAGAGGGCGAAGGAAGAAGAAGAGAAAAACTTAGCATGCTTTAGCTGTGCAGTGGAAGGGCACAGTGCCAGAATCTTAGACAGATCGACTGAAGAGAGCTCCGAAGAGAGCGTGCACACGATTCCTCTATTGGTGAGGGCGGGAGAGAGGTCTTTCTCTCCTTCAGCGACTGAGAGCACAAATCTCGTGTGCGGGTGCACGCGGACGATGCACGCTTCTTCTCCGCCCTTCTCGTGGACTTCCAGAGTGCCTTCTGTTTCAAAGAGGCTGTTCAGTCTGTCCACCACGTCGTTGCGCACAAGGTTGATGTTCTTCAGGAAGACCACGCACCCTTCCTCCACTGCACGGATGAACTCCGACTCTTTCCACACAAACCCGCCTCGTCCCTGGCCGGGAGTGGAACTGGGAGTGGAACTGGGAGTGGGACTAGTAGTGTTGGTACTTCCACTAGTATTACCGTTAGTACTACTGTTACTGTTACTGTTACTGGTTTCTTCTTTGGTGTACTGTCCAAGGAAGTCACTGGGCTCCATGTCTTTGTGGCATGAGAGAGTGTAGACTCTTCTGTGTGTCACGCGGGAGAGGAAGTGCACGAGCCGGGTCTTCCCCAGGCTCCCGCGCACTATGCACGGCCATCCGTGGTTCACTCCCTGGATAAAGCACTCCAGAGCCAAGAGGTTCCTGTGTGCAATCACGTACTCTTTGTCGTCTTCCAAAGAGCACGGCAGGAAGGCCCGTCCCACGCGCAGGCCTTCTTTGGAGCCTTTGTAGAAGGGGGCGGGAAGGTGCTTGGCCACAGGCTCGTGCAGGTGCGGCACAAGAGTAGTGTACCCCATTGCCATGTACCGGAGACAGTCTCGCAGGTTTACTGCATGTGTCTTCTGCAGGGCCAGCAGGCTTTCGACCAGAGCTTCTCTCTGCGTCTCGTCTGGCGTGTATGCGCGGCGGAGAATCACGGAGAGGTCTTCAGGCCCCATGTCTCCCCTGTGTATGCGGAGAAACCTGCTCAGAAAAGACTTGGGGAGGAGTTTACGTCCGTCTGCCTTGTCTGACTTCGGGTTCATGGTTCCAAAGATGGCTGTGCTTGGGTGGAGGGGCACTCTTCCCATTTCTGGGACGTAGAGCTCTCTTCTGTAGTCGAGGCATCCGTTCAGGCCTTCAATCACGCTCTGTGTGGCCAGGTTGATTTCGTCAATGATAATCCAGTCTCCTCTCTGCACAGCGCGGATAAACTCTCCCTCTACAAAGACAAGTCCTTTGTCCGTTGGGACTGTTCTTCCCGCCAGGTCTGAGATCTCCGTGTCTTTGCTTAGGTTTATACGGGTGACTCTTTTCCCAAGCTTCTTTCCCAGCTCGCACACGATCTTTGTCTTTCCCGTGCCCGGAGGTCCTTCAAGAAGAATGTTGAATCTGCTTAGAAGGCCCTGGGATATCAGGCAGAGCGTGTGCTTGACTGTGGGCGCGTCCCAGGCATAGCGCGACAAAGACGCTTTCTCTGAGGGATAAGCCAGAGGAGCCCCTTCAGAGCTTTCAGATCCTTCAGATCCTTCACGCCCTCTTCTCTTCTCAAGAAGGAACGGCTCAATTCCAAAATGCGTCTCTGTGTCTACAAGGGCGTGTGCTGCCCTGCTGGGGTCGGGAGTGCCCGTTTGCCGCAGGAGATCAATGCCTTGGAGAACGGCCTTAGACATGTCCATGGAAGGAAGAGTGCTTCTGCTCTCCACGGAGGAAGTTCTTGCGTGCTCGTCCAAGTACTTAACGTACCGCATAATCTGCTCTGCTTCTCTGGCACTCTCTATGGGCGCTCTTTCTCTTTCTCTTTCTCCCTCTTCTTCTTCTGCTCTGTGCCCCCTGTGTGCTCCAAGTGTTCTGTGTCCCCTGTGTGCTCCAAGTGCTTTGTGCATGGAGCGATACATCTCGGCCTGGGCATGGTGCTTGGCAATGCCGTACTTCTCGGCATAGTGCATGAGGTACTGCACGACTTCTTCCGTGGACTCTATGGCGTCCATGTATATCACAGTGAACCTGCTTGTGATGCTCTTCCCCACTTCTCTTTTCCCGTAGTCGTCTCCCGGGTTCATTGTTCCTATAATGCGGAACCCTTCACTCGCTGCCAAGTGCATTTCTTTCTCGTGCACGCGGAAGGCTCTGTCGTCAAACAGCTCGTTGAGAGACTCGAGCACGGAGTCGGGGACAAGGTTTATCTCGTCTATCACAAGGGCGTGTCCTTCTTTCATGCATGCAAGGAGGGGGCCGTCTCTCCACACAAACTTCCTCTGGGCGGGCGTGTGGGCCCGTGTCTCCGTGCACACTTCCTTGTACCCGCCTACAAAGTCCGAGAGTTCTATGCCTGCATGCATGCTCATTGTCACGGCAGGCGTGCCTGCAAGTGCCGCCACAAACTCTGAGAGGTACGTCTTTCCTATGCCCGGGCTGCCTACAAGCAGCACGTTCTCCCGGGCCTCCCAGGCAGCTTCCATCTTGCGGAGTGTGCGCACCACGCTGGGCGTCAGCAGAAGCGAGGGCGTGTCTGTGCGCGGGGGAGGGCGTACTTCGAGGGCTTCTCTGTACGCCTCTTCGCCAAAGGCTTTTCTAAACTTCTTTTCAAACACGTCTGTGATCAGGTGCACGATCTTCTTTCTTTCAGCTGTGTTTCTGATCTTTTCCGTGAGGACCATCAGCGTGTGGTAGAAGAGTCTTGTGTCTTCAGGGAGGGCCGTGTCCATGAAAGAGGCGTCTTTGTGTGTGCACCGCTTCACAATCTTCATAAGCTCTCGCAGTGTGACGTACTCGTAGGACCTGTTGTGCACGAGGATGCGGAGGCTTTCGTACACGTCCAGCAGGACTGCGCTGAAGACTTTTCCTATCTTCTTTCCCTGGAGAATGGCTTCTATTTCCTCCCTGCTTTTGTCCTCGACGAAGATTTCTATAAACCTGTTCCTGAACGCTTTGCTCAGGTGCTTTCTGTTCCTGTAGTCCAGAGACTCCGACGGGTTCTGTGTTCCAAAGAGGGCAAACTCTTTGTGGGCTTTGACAACTTCCTGCGTGGCGGGCACGAAGAGCTCTCTGTTCCCGTCAAGAAGGCGGTTGAGAGACTCAAGCACCTCCGTGGGCGCGAGGTTCAGCTCGTCCAGGAGGACCCAGTGCCCTTCTTTCACCGCTGTGATGAGGGGGCCTGGGAGGTACACAAACTCGCTGTACCTCGCCTTCTTCACTCCCGCCTCTCTGTTGTCTCTGTTGTCTCTGTCTTCTCTGTCTTCTTCCGTGTCCAGAGCGTCCCCCACGGTGTAGCTTCCAAGGTACTCTGTGATGTCCGTGTGCTCGTGGTTGTTGATGCGCACGAGAGCCTTCCCTCTTTCGCGAGCAAGGCGTTTCACCAGGGAGGTCTTCCCCGCCGAGGTGTTTCCTTCCAAAAGCACGGGCACTCCAGAGTCAACAGCCAGTGCAATTTCTCGAAGGTATGCACTTGACTGCAGGGTGTCTACAAACTCGGACAGGTTCCCGTCTGCATCCTTCCCCTTCCTCATCTCCGTATCCTTCCCTGCATCCTTCCCCATTCCCGTGTGTGTGCCTGCGTGTGCAGTCTGCTCTTTCTTCTTGGAGGAAGCAGCAGCAGATGGGGCAGGGGGAAGGTCTTGGGCGTACCCCAGGGCAGCAAGCAGCTTTCTCCCCACGGCTTTGTGTATAAGACACAGCTGTGTGAGGAAGTTCACTTCAAGGGCCCGGCAGATGCCTTCTGGCGTGGGGTGGGCATTGCTCATCTGCACCGACCTAATCAGGTTACGGATGCCGAAAATAGCAGGCCTGTTGCTTCCCGTGCGGAGAGAGTGCTCGCTTGCCGCTTTCTTGATGGAGATGTAGAACTCCGTTATTCTGTCTACGTCTTCCTTGGGCGTGCTTGTTCTGTAGCTGTGTGCTACTTTGAACACGTCTTCTGGGTGGCTGTCTACTTCATCCACCACAAGTGCAAGTGTTCTGTCCATGACTATTGCCTTCTTCCCGTAGTCGTCTCCAGGATTGATGCACTGGAAGATAAGACTTCGTCCATCTATCTCCACAACCCGCCCAGAGTCCTCTGCAAGAGAGAGCCTTCCCGAAGCAAGGGCTTCTCTGATGTAGTGCAGGGTTGAAGAGGGGGCTAGGTTACTCTCGTCCAGAAGGATCCAGTACCCGTACAGGGCTGCTCTAGTAAGAGGCCCTTCTACAAACACGCATATGTTCTGTGCTCCCTTCTGGAGTCTCTCCATCACAGACAGAGCTTTCCGCAGCTTCTCTGCAAAGTACTTCTGAAGGCTTGTTGGGGATGTTGGGGATGTTGATGGGGCTGTTGGGGATGTTGGGGCTGTTTCAACTCTCTGCAGGACGTACTCTCCCAGCACCCGAGCTCTCTCGGCATTTCTGCAGGTGTGCGTGCTTGCTTCTGCAGAGGGGCTATTGGGGGCATTGGAGTTATTGGAGTTATTGGAAGAGCTGCTTTGCTCCTCTGCGCATGTGCGTGCATGCACTGCAAAGTGTCCCTGCACAATGTCGTTTATCTGCACTGCACATCCCTCCACTGTGGCAAACTGGTACGATCCAAGCAGGTCTGTGGTGTCCGTGTCTTTGGAGAGATTGACGCACAGAAGCTGCGAAGCCTCGGCCCTTTCCCCCAGGCCCAGCTCTTTTCTCTTCTCAAACATCTTCTGCACCGTTGTGGTCTTCCCCGTGCCCGTCTCCCCCACAAGAAGAAACGAGCGGGTGCTCTCTGCAAAAGAGACAACACTCGACACAAGCTGCAAGGAAGACGCCGTCATCACGTACTCTTTCTCGCTTTCAAGCACGCTCTGGTACTTCTTCTCCCGGGCTCGTCTGTGCCCTTCTTTCTCCTCCTCCGTGACACACAGCATGTGCTGCAGGTCTTCTTCCAGGAGGGCTCTTTCTTTCTCCCGCTTCTCTCCAAAGAGCACGTCTTTGAGGAGGAAGTACAGCTCCGTGCGCGCGGAAGACGCAAGGAGGTCGACTGTGCCGGCACGTGCAAGGCAGAGCAGGTACGCTGAGTACACCAGTCTGTCTTCCACCATGGCCTGCACAACTTCGTTCCCGTCTTCCGTCTCTCTGTGCAGAAGGTACTTGCCCATGCAGTACAGCAGAGCGTGCACGGTGCCGACGAGGCTTGCAGGGTCCGTTCCCGTGCGTGCTGCAAGGTACGCTGCACTTTTCTCTACAAAGACGTGCTCTTTCACCTCTTTAGCAATGCGCATGGTGTATGCTGTGCCGCGGCTGTTCTTCTGCGTGCAGAGGAAGACCTGGCATGCCTGGGGGGTCTTTCCGAGATAGTCTAGGATGTAGCTTGTAACGGGGTGCTCTTTCTCGGGGGAGTTGACAACAAGCCAGTGCCCTTTGCGGCACACGCGTGCAAGCACGCCTTCTCTGCGCACTATCTCTTTTTCTTCGATGTGCACCTGCTCCACCAGCAGAGCCGTATCGGAGATATCTGCTGCGTCTATTTCAACCACTTTCTTGTTCTTTCTGCGTGCTGCTTCGTAGACAAGCTCCTTTGCTTTTATCCACAGGGGCACATGGATGGGAATTCCCAGTTGTGCGAGGACTGTGTACTCTGCAAGGAATGTTTCGACTTCTTCTTCTGTGTAGAGAGAAAACATCTCGGCTGTTAAGTTCTTCATAAAAGTTTTAAAAAAGTCGAATGATTAAACACAGCGAGCCAAGTTCTGAAGAAAGCAGCAGCGAGTACAGCGGGTCGGAGGAGGAGTACTTCTCCAGCACGGACGAAGAGTGTTCGAGCGATGCGCCTCTTGTGGAGCTGTTTGACATTGTGGCGGGGGAGTGTCCCGGGACGTGTGAGAGGATAGAGCTGCTTATCAATCAGCTGAAGATGGTGGACGTGTCGTGTGTTACGGAAGCTCAGAGAGAAAAGATTTTCTCTTCCGTGGCGGTGCGTGCCGAAGTAGAAAGCCTGGAGGAAGAGGCGTGGGTAACGTCTGTGTTCTCCCTTGTGCCGTATGGAGAGATAGCTCCGTGCATGTTTTCTCAGGTGCAGAGAGAGATGGGGAAGCTTTCGGAAGAAGAAAGGGGGCGTATTTCCGTTTTCCTTAGTCCTCGGTACAGAAACATCCCAGACGAGACGATTGGGGAGATGTATGCCGTGTTCGGGGAGAGTGCGAAGCTTCCCAAAGACGCGCGGGTTCTTTTTGTCTCTGCGGAGTATCCAATTACATCGAGTGACGAAGCTGAGATCAAAAAAGCCTTCTCTTCGTTCAAGCTGAAGCCTCTTCGGGGGAAGTTTCCCGTGCATCCAGAAGAAATCTTCTTGTCCATCAACGGACTATCTCCATTGTTTGTGCAGAACCGCGAGCAAAGCACGCTCACTGGCTGGTTGCTGGACAAGAAGCAGCTTGACCAATACATCACAAGTGTTGTGAAGTTCCACCAGGAGAAGTAAGAAGGGCATTTCCGTTGGGGTGGACTGTTGGGGTGGACTGCCGTTAGGGTGGAGTGTTGTTGGGGTGGAGTGTTGTTGGAACTACTGCTAATATTCGAGTGCCAGCAACTGCCGTAGCAACTGCCGTAGCAACTCCCGTAACAGCCACTGCATGGGAATAAATAACACCGTTATGTTTTATTAGATAGTGAGTGTACTGAGTCTACTGAGTCTACTAAGTGTACTGAGTGTACTGGATGTACTGAGTTTACTGAGTCTACTGAGTGTGTGCAGTACAGTTGTGATAATCAGAAATGCTAGATGTTTACTTCGCTTTCTATGTGGGCTAGGCTGGCTTTTGTGTCTTTGATTTTCTGATCTATAATCTCTTTGAAGTGCCCTGTAATTCTTTCAAGTCCAATGTACATGCTGTCTTTTAGGGAAAAACTCTTTTCTTTATCAGAAAGAAAAGAGCATATCTCTGACATCACGTCGTTGCTTTCTGTCTCCTGGACCAAAATCTGTCCGGCATTCTCAGTCTCTTTGAATGATATTTTCTTTTTCTTAGTGCCTCCGGCCTTACTAGTCTCGCCATTCTCGCCAGTCTCGTCATTCTCACTGGCCTCACTGCTCCCGATCTCTTCGGGCCTTTCTCCCGGAGCCTTTTCTGCGGGGGCTCTTTTCTTTGCAGAGGCGCGTGGAAGACTGCTTTCTGCTCTTCCAGAGTCTTTGGGAAGGTAGTCAAGAGCCACGGTTCTTTCTTCTTCGACAAGCGCGTCTTCTTTCACAGTATGGCACAGAAGCTTTTTGGAGTGCCCGTCTTTCTCTCTAAGGGCCCTTCCAGAAAGAAGCTCGAAAAAGAAAAGAGCTGAAAGGTCCTCTAGCGTAATCTGCTGCATCCGCCCGTACCTTAGCACACGCTCCTGGCACTTGCTTTCCTTTGTGTGCTGCTCCAGGATTTTGGTGTACATGGTTGAGCTCTCCATCCCGTTTGGCAAAGAGTAGAAGAATCCACAGAAGCAGCAGAAGACGTCGCTTGTGTGCCGTGTTAGGTTGTACAGACACATGCCCGCAGTTGTCAAGTGCCGGATCGCTGTTTTAGAGAAGGGATGCTTTCCGTACTGGAAAGTTCTTTCTCTGGCTTTTGTGCGATACACAGAAAACAGAAGACACTTGGGAGAGTGGTCCACGTGCTCTTCAAGCGGAGAGTCTGAGTCTCCCCAGCCTACAAGAGGCTTCGCACAAAAGACACAGATCACTGCGTCGTCTTCCTGGTCGTCCGTGTCTTTGCAGAACCCTGCAAGAGCCAGATCTGCAGGAGGCGGAGAGATTCCCGCGTGTTTTTTGTACGACATAATGCGCTTCTCCAGAGAGGTGTGCTTCTCATAATCCATCTGTGCTCGACACAAAAAAAGATGAGAAGAAATTATACTGCGGAGTGCATTCCGTACGAGATGGAGAAAGACAGGTCCCGGGCATACTTTACTCCCGGGACTCTGCGAGAGCTGCACATCCGTCCAGGAGCGCGCGTGCAGGTTGTGTGCGGGGAGAAGCGGGCTTTTCTCAGAGCCGTGCCGAAGTTTGATGGGGACGACGTGGCGGTGTACCTCCCGAAAGAAGAAATGGTGTGGCTGGGGGCAAAAAACGGAAGTTCTGTGAGCGTGGAGAAAGACTCTGCGGTGTATGCGCCTGTATCTTCTTTGAAAGTTGTGTTTTCAGGAGCGCTCAGGAAGAGCACAGAGCGGCTTGAGGCGCTCAGGCTGGTGCTTGGGGACAAAGCAGTTGTGTGCCACGGCATGAAAGTTCTAGGGGGCACGGTTGATCTTGGGGGCAGAGAGAAGGGCATGTTTTGCGTCGACGCGTCTACAAAGATCGGCGTAGTGTCTGAAAGCCGGGGGGATGTTTTAGAGCTTTCCCAATTTGGAAAAGCCGAGGAAAGTCTTAAAGCGTTCCTTGCAGCAGCGCACGCCCCAGCCCGGGCACAAAAGACATGCAAAGGCGTGCTTGTGGTTGGCGGAGTCGGAGTGGGGAAGAAGACGCTCTGCACGTACGTTTTAGAGGACCACGGTGCGGAGTGGGTGCGGGTGGTCAAAGCCAAAGACCTGCTTTCTTCGTACGAGTATGCGAAGCTGAACGAGCCCTGCACGCTCTGGGTGGACAGAGTAGACCGGTACATGGAAGAGCCTGGGAAGCTGCAGGCTATTCTCCAGATGGAAGAGATTATGGAAGACATACACGAGCACCGCAGGCGGGTGTGTCTTATTGCAACGTGCGTGTCTGCAACGGAAGTGCCTGGAGATCTGAAAAAAGCGTGGATGCTGGATAGAGAAGTGTTTCTTTCTCCGCCCACGCAGGAGCAGAGAGCGGAGTATTTTCTGCAGAGTCTTTTGTGCCCGTGTGCCAAGCAGGGTGCAGAAGTAGAGAGTCTTGCCAAAAGAACGGCAGGCTTCTCTCGCGGGAATCTAGCCGTTCTTCTGCGAGATGCTTTGGCCTCTAGCGAGGAACCGGCACAGAGTACAGAAGCAGTAGCAAAGGCGGGGAAGGATGCCGCAATGGATGCGGGGGAGGATGCCGTGGAAAAGGGACTGGAAGGTCTTAGACTTAGCAGCAAGCGGGGGGATAGAAGATGTATGGGGCTCTGTTTGGAAAGAATAGGGCACAACATTGTCCGCATCTCTCCGAGTGCCTCTAACGAGTCTCCCACAGAAGTGCCGCATGTGCCGCTAAGTGCCATATGCGGGCAGGAAGCAGCCAAAGAGATGCTTCTTGAGACAGTCATATGGCCCATCAAGCACAAAGCCGTTTTCTCAGAGCTGGGTCTTTCTTCGCCCAAGGGGCTCCTGCTGTATGGGCCGCCAGGCTGCGGGAAGACTCTTATTGCGCAGGCTCTGGCTAATGAAAGCGGAGCAATGTTTCACTCTGTAAGAGGGCCTGAGATCATGGGAAAGTATGTGGGGGAAAGCGAAGAGCGTCTAAGGCAGGTATTTCACAGAGCCCGTGCGCACACGCCCGCTATTGTGTTTATAGACGAGATAGACTCTATTGCGCCCCACAGAGAAGCCGAGGGCGGGCAGGTGGACAAGCGTGTTGTGTCTACGCTGCTAACGGAAATGGATGGAGTGGGGTCGGGAACGGGAGTGTTTGTGCTGGGGGCAACAAACAAGCCGTGGTCTATTGACAGCGCGCTTCTGCGGCCGGGGCGGTTTGAGCATCATGTGCTTTTAGGGCTTCCAGAAGCGTCTGGGCGGAAAGACCTCCTTGCAAAGAAGCTGCGCGTGCTGCCAAGTCTAGCAGGAAGCTCTCCGCTTCTTGAGCACTTGGTGCGGGCCACAGAGGGGTTGACTGGTGCAGAGATTGTAGGGGTGACCAATGATATTCTCCTAAGGGTAGCCAAGCACAAAATCCTAACGGGGATGGAGATAAGCAGCGCCAAGCTCAAAGAAGCCATAGAGGGTGCTGCATCCAAGTGTTCTTCAAGGCTTCTCCAAGAAGACATTGCACGGCTGGCCCAGTGGGGTGCAAAGCAAGGAGACAAGCCCGGGATCTAAGACGGGGCAAACAAAGGAGCCGGGTGGAGATTGTGGGTGCAAGAGTGTGAAGTGTGTGGAGTGTGTGAAGTGTGCTTTCTGGCATTAGAATTGAAGTCCCGGTATTGGAGTCTAGAGTCTTGAGTCTTTGATTTAACTGAAATAAAAAAGCTTTTTTAGCATCCTACTTGTTTATTATTCCTCTTTATACAGGCGTATACTCATCTGTGTTTGCATTGGCTGCACCGTTTTTCAGAGTTGAAATGTATATGGCAAAAATATACGTTGTGAAAAGCGTTACAATAATGTATCCCACCACTAGAATCAGCTTAAAGAGTCCTCCAACGCTTACTGCTCCTATTGCCAAGAGCGTAACTGATACGCACACAACAGCAAGCATTCGAAGAAACAAAAACAAAAGAAGGAAATTCTTCTTGCTGCTTAAATATATGTACAGATCTACGCCCATACTCAGAAGAATAGCTATTGTCATAACTATTCCTTTAAAACTTCCTGGAAACTCGTTTGAACTGCCCACTGTTGGCGACAGCGCATAGCAGAATCCATACATAACAATATTTCCAAAGAACATTGAAAATAGAGACACCTTTGCTACTTCTGTAATTGATACTTTTTCAAACTCTGTGGGGACTATCTTTCCCACCTTTGAGTTTCGGAGAGCTTCAATGTGCTCATGAGCTTTGTTGTCTGCCTCGTTGTATTTTTTTGCAGCTTGTTCCTTTGTGTTGCTATTCTTTTCCATCTCTAATACGGGGCATGCGGGAGAGATGTTTTATCTTTGTTGTTTTGCTGATTGGTTTATTTTTCTTTCTCCTTATTTGCTACTGAAAAATCTCTGGATATTCTCGGCGAATAATCACCACTGAAGATTCTATTCCCTTTGCTCTCTGGATAGATATCGGGGTAACTATACTTTGGACGATGTATTTCCGCACAGTAATAATAAACATGGCTGTGCACAGCGATGCAAGAGCTAGAAGGAGCGCGCTGATGTTATCTATCAGTATTTTGTAGGGCATAGATGCGTTGAATTTTAGAAGAAACCGCAGAAATACGAGCACAGAGAGCACCACGCTGTTGGCTGTGTTCAGGTACACAGCGTGCAGAAGAGAGTCCACAGACAGCTTTCTTATTATTGTCATGTACAGCCCCAGTGCAACAAGTGCGCTGTATGTGGCAACACCTATCCGAAAAAGAAGCCTGTCTGTTCCAAAAATGCCTTCGTAAATAGAAAAT
This sequence comes from Nematocida sp. AWRm77, assembly GCA_024244115.1. NCBI lineage: Eukaryota > Fungi > Microsporidia > Nematocida > Nematocida sp. AWRm77. The sequence continues at coordinate 75,759 of JALPNA010000068.1, forward strand.
GCCGTGTTTAGAAGAATTATAAAGACTGCAGCCACAGAAAAGCTTCTCCGGCGAAGAAAAAGAACACGTGAGAAAACCATTCAAACAAATAGGATTTCTATGTAAATAAACACGCATTCCCTGGAAACCTGGTCTTTTTCTCCAATGTGCTTTCGCTGTTTATGCTTTGTCTGAACACCGAAGCAGTACTACTCAAAATCTCTTGGAATTCGGTTAGTAGTCTTTTTTCTAAACGGAGAATATAGTTATGGAGTTAGATAGACTATTTGAACATATTTTTTTTACGGAGAACAGAAAATGAAACTATCAAGAGCATTGGTTTATATCACAGCATTCTTGTGTGTTTTTGGCGTGCAGATAGTATTCGGGCGCACTAGACTCCGGAATGCAGACACCATGCGTGTAACTCGTCTTAGCAACACCTCAAAGAAATCTTTCGATAAAGAGGACGAATCTTCCTCAGAAGCAGAAGAATCCAGCCAAAGCAGCACAGCAGCCAATAGGAAAAATGCACGGGCTCTGGAAACTGCCAGGGACTACCATGTTCCAAGCAACTTCAAAGTAAAAACAGTTAAAGACGCATTTCTGCAATGTGTGGGGATGTTTATGTCTTTGATGTACACAGTGTCGCAAATTCCAAGGGGGCTTTATGATATGAACACGGCAAGCTTTTTCGGAATTCTTATATATATTTTTATGTCTGCATTCACAATATACAGTATTGCTACTGTTGAGACTACTGCAATGGCAAAGAATTTCAGAGCTTTTTTCTCGTCCAAGAACACAAACAAAACTAGAAAAAAAAGCAAAGAAGAGATCTTTAAAACTATAAGCAGCGAAGAGTACAATCGGATACTGAGAAGAGAGAAGCCCATGACTCAAGAAGAGAAAAACAGGCTGATAGAGATTGAAAAACAAAGCCATGTAGAGGGAAGTCTGATCAAAACCATCAAGTATGGTGTTTGGGGGGTTTCTTTGACGTTTATGGTTGGAATCATCTCTGTAACGCTCTTCCGATTTATCACACGGATTTTCGGGATAGGAATATACTTCTACTACTTGATGAAGTATGGAAGCAATTATGGAGGGACTGTATACATGCCAAATAAGGACAATGATGGTTACATTATGTTGGGCTCTTCTAGTCTTTTGGAGTTTATGAATCATGGCAACGCCTTCCCTAACTGGTTTGTTGAAGCCATTTTTATCAGCGGAAGAATAGCATCCGCCCCGCTGATAATAGCTTTAATCTCAATATTAGGGGAGCTAACCAAGTCAATTATTCAGTATATCAAGATAGAAGCCGAGCCTCTGACGGAAGATGAGAGGAGCAAAAAGATATTGTCTATTAACAAAAAGATTTTCTACAGGACTATATTCAATGCTATACTGCAAATGATTTTCGTTCAGATGGGCATCTCTATACTCACTGGGCTTATAGATCCTGCGCTTCGTATGCTGTTCAAGAGTGGATATACTGAAAAGCTCATATACTATTTGGAGGACGAAGATCAAGACAAAGTAGATTTTGTCATAAAGCCTCCTTCTCGTATTTCCAAAAGCGAGTATGAGCGCCAGAAACGGCAGCAGCTGAAAATCATTGGTGGCAGTATTATATTCGGATTTATTATACTAGGTATTTTCGGTTACAAGATTGCAACAAACCCTGGATATCTCTCAATACACTCAAAAGAGTACTATATTTGGTTTGATAATATGCTAAAAGGCTTCAAACCTGAACTGAATACTACACCGAAGACGGTTGCTGAAAAGTCCTAATCCGAACACTTTCTGCAGTTGAAAATATAGAAGTATAAGCTATAGTATTTCCATACACATGCATACATATTGTATGTTTTTCTAGAGTGTAAAGAAATAAAACAAATAAAATAGACTCTGTTATAATTCGGCTAGGATCAACTATCAACACGAGAAATAGCACTAAAAAAGATGTTAACGGCAATACTAGGCTTAGCACCATCAACAACTCCTGCACTATCACAGGGTGTTCACATAGAGGACGTGGTAGATTGTGAGCATGCGTTGGGTGGATGTTATTGGGTATAGGAGATGGAGATGGAGATACAAGATAAAGAGTGGTGTTGCTAGAAGAAGGCCGCTGCAGTTTCAGGAAAGGTACATAGGTATAAGCAAGCAGAGTTGGCAAACATTTAAGTTTACAATCGAGCATGTAAGAGAGGAAAGCAGGCTCAGTATTCGGGTTAGTATTCGGTTGGTGCTGGCATTGGCTGGCGCCAATGCTCTATTGTAAGAGCAGTAGGAGAACAAGAAAGAGTAAAAGTAAAGTAGCAAAGTAGTAAAGTAAAAGTTTTATTAGCTTTCTGCTCTTACTTTCTTTTTAGAAGCAATAGAGAAACAATACCTCCTCCAATTACTAGCAGAGCAGACACTCCGCATATAATAAAGGAGTTCTTGGAGAGGAATGCCCATATATCAGAGATAGATGAGACGTTGGTATCATTGGCATTGCTTTGCCCATTGTCGTTATCTTCGGCGGGGTTTGGATTGTCATTAAAACCCATCAGTTTGTACCAAAAATCAATAAAATCATAATACCTAAATTCAAGGTTTTGAATCAGCATTTGGATCTTTGAGTCCAACGTATTTTGTTTTTTTGTGTAATTTCTTTTATCCATGAGATCGGAGTATAAGCTACCTAGGCAATCTTCCACATTGTTAAGAGACTCTTTGCATAGACTGCTGTTTATAGAAGGGTCAAGCGAATCTATACACTTCTGCAGATCGGTTAGTTGTGGCTCTAGTAGATCATTTAACCATCTAATAATCTTCACTACAGGATCCTGGATGACGCTGAGTCCAAACTCACGGCACTTGCTAAATGTCTCGTCTATAAAACGAGCCTTCTCTTGTATTTTCTGTTGCATATCTATACTTACCGGTGCTTCAGGCGCGGGTCTTGGCGTGCTGTAAGCAAGTGCCTTCTCTCTATATCCTTCCAGCTTTGCCTGTGTTCTTCTGAACACATTGATAGCATTTCTGAATGCTGATATTGGCATGAAGTGCAGCTCTAGATTGGTTGTAGATGAATACACCATACGCAGCGTGTTAAGCATTTCTATGCACACACTAGTTGTTACTTTGGGGTTGGCATAGAAGCTAGCTAGGGATATACTAGCTCTAGTCTCTTTATCAAGATCCTTTGGGGTTGTTCTAAAGCACTTTATGTACGTATCCATAAGAGCTTTCTTATACTCTTCCAATGGGTTCACCAGAGAAAGGTTAAGATCAGAAATTCTTCTGTTGTATACTGCTGTTGAAATAAAAGCAACGGAGCTATCTATGACATAGAAACAGTGCGTGAAGAGATCACTTTTAGATATGATTTGAAAAGATTGGGATTTGCCATCCTTAACAGTGCTCATCATACACCCTACAACGTACTCTACGAGGGCAGTTGTTCCGTCCAGCACGTTTGCTAGAGTCTGCACCTTCTCTTTGATCTGTGGGGAAGCAATGTCTTTTACAAGATACGAGCTCCAGGACGCCTTGGCGTTTCTTCTGTGCTTCTTGTACGCTTTGTACTTCTGTATTAGATCGTTGGAGTCTTCCTTTGTCAGATCGTAGTATAGTGGAGGCTCTGGAAGCTGAAAGACAGCTTGGACCCACTTCTTCATTATCTCTTCGTCCATGCTACTTCCCAGGGACAGATCTATTGCATGTTCGCTGGGTCCTTTGTGCAGAGCAGTTAGGTCTTTTATCTCATCTAGGAGCTTATCTATCTTATTCTGGGTTTTAAAGAGCTCCGGATCCTCAGCCACAGATATGGCCAGATTGACAATGCGTTTGTTTTTTTCCAATAGAGGAGATATGACGGATTGGAAATGCTGGCTGTAGTTATCTGTATCATACTTTTTTCCATATTTATATAGTTTCAGAAAACTATCTAGTTCCTTGAATAAGCAACCTATTAGACCATGTGTTTTATCCACGTGCTTGGGATACTTCTCGTTGATGTACAACACACTCCTAGCAAGTATTTCTGGCATTCTAAATTCTAGATCTATCATGAGGGGGTTTGGCTGGATGAAGTCTCTGTAGAGACAGCGCAGCTCATTAAGTCTCTCTCGGAGGATACCGTCTTCTTGGTGGGCCTTTACAAAAATAATCCCTCTGTCTTTAAACGTGTTTTCTAGGATTGCTATATTATTGGCGGAAAACGCCTCGAGTCTAAAGTTGGGGAGAGGAGTGCTGTTTAGGGGGTTGGGCGGTGTATTGGAGAAGTAGTACCTGTCCACCATATCTATGTACTCTGTAAGGAACATAAACTCGGTTGTGCTTCTGACGAAAGAGAGATACTTTCCTTTCTTACCAATGCCAATAATATACTCATTTTCCAGTTGGAGCAGAGCGTCCTTTAGAAGAGACACCAAGCTATCTCTAATCTCTGCCTGGTTGGCTACTAGTCTCTTCCAGTCTTCTATAAAAGAAAGCAAGTCTGGAGAAGGGGCGTTTGGCAAGTTCTGTGCAGAGTTTTCTTTTTCTGTCTGTGCTATCTGTTTCAACAAGGCTTCAACTTCTTTGGCAGCTGCTTTCCACTTATCGCACAGATCTGCATGTTTGTTTTCTATGGCCTTTTTCATGTGAAGATCCTTCTCTTTTGTGTCCAGCAAATCAACATAGCTATGAGATAGCTCTTGTGCTATATTTGCCAGTTTGTCTTGAATCGTTTCTGGGTCTTGGTTCTGATCAGCTAGTTCTGCTGCATATTTCTCAATTATCACCGGAAGCAAGCATGCACACGCACTTCTGTCAGCTGCATACCTCATCAGAATCGTATCGCTATTCTGCAAAAACATACGATCCTCTTTAATATTAGCATCAGCTCTTCTCTTGCTATTTGCGTTACAGTACTCGTTTATTCTATCGAGTGCAGCCACATAGGCAATGTCTATGTTTTTTTCCATATTTGCTCTGTCTTCTTCAACAGATGCATTTATTTTTTCTATCTCTGCAATATAAGAGCTTGACTGTACGCTACCTGCCATAAGCAGCAGTGCAATACAGCTACAGCACACCAACAGAAAAAGTTGTGTTTTCTGGAATATCATGCACAAAAAAATTAGAGAGTATTTATAGATAAGAATTTAATCTATCAAATTCATTTAGTACTAATTAAATTATTTTAATTTAATAAATTTAATATATCAAAAATAGTTAGTATTTTCAACCAGCTTATTATTAAGAGATGCGTCACATTTATCTCAAATTTTATCCATGTGTGCCAATTATGCCAATATATGCTGGTATGTCATATTTATTAAAATCTTTCCTCTGTTTATACCCTACATATCCTACATATCCTACAGTTATTAATGTATGTTGACCTCAATCTCTTACCCCCATCATGTTTTAGTAGTACTTTCCAATATGTGTTAGGACTTGGTTAGTATTTTCACGCCTCTAATCTATATCCTATATCCTATATATCTATATCCTATATCCTATATCCTATAATTTGTAGGACATGCCACAAAAAGCCTTGTTACAATGCGTTCTATTTTTTATAGGAGAGGAGCGCAGCAGTTAGATTAATATTGGCGGACATAAAGATATATTAATATAGGAAGAAATTTACAACAGTAACAGTCGCGGTGTTTGTTTTCTCCCCTTTGTACTCGTTTATAAAGATTTATGTTGGGCCCAGTGTTCGGGTATTGTTGGAGCCAAGCCAGTATTTCTTAGTGAAACAGAAAACTCTATTGTTAAGGGTTTATTGCACTGGAGCTCTCTTGCAGAAGCTTCTAGCAATTTTTGCATAGAGTTGGAGTAAGTCTAAGATTAAAACGTGCTCTTCAAAGACAATATGAACGCACAAACGTATAAACGTATGAGCGCATACGTATCTTGAAGTCAAACAAACGCCCGCCCCTTGGTGAGTGGCAGCTTGTATTTTAACTCCTGGGTTTCATAAACAACGTGGCTTTTTTATCAACATTTTATTGGTTTTCTTTTATTTCTCAATTTGGCCATTGAGGTTGAGGCGCTATTTATTATATGTCTGTTTTAATAGAGATCCTTGGAGCAATGTGCATAGAAAGCAGCTCTTGGAAAAGAAGCTTGCAGGCATAGGGCATTTGGAGTTTGTGCAGAGCACTTGTTTTACACGATGCGCATCCTGTGCTGTTTCCAAGCAGCCCGCATTGGCTGCACACAAAAACAGAAAACTTGTCAGATGACACAACAAGACGCTCCACAAGAATTTCTGCAGCGCCGTATCCAATAAGGCAGTCTCTCTCCATTTCACCAAGCCGGAAGCCGCCGTCTTTGCATCTTCCTTCTGTGGGCTGCCGAGTAAGCACAGCCCGCGGGCCTCTGGCTCGAGCGTGGATTTTGTCGCTTACCATGTGCTTTAGGCGCTGGTAAAACACAGGCCCAAAAAAGATGTCGGCCTCTACTCTGCGCCCTGTGGTTCCGCAAATCAGCGTTTCCTTTCCTGATTTGCTGTATCCAAGGGCTTCTAGCTCCTTAGCGATTGTATGGGCAGACACGCCTCCAAATGCAGTTGCTGCATCGCCTTTGAGCACAGAAGACCCGAGCGCGCGCACTTTTCCTGTGGCAAGCTCAAGGATTTTCCCCACTGTCATTCTTGAGGGAAATCCGTGGGGGTTCATAATGAGATCGGGAGATACCCCCTGCTCATTGAAGGGCATGTCCTCCTGCGGAAGAACAAGCCCAACCACTCCTTTTTGTCCATGCCGGCTGCTGAACTTGTCTCCCACTCTTGGAATTCGGTGCTCTTTCAGAACAGTTTTCACTGTGACAAGATCGTCTCCTGCGCGAAGCACTGCTGTTCTATCGACCGTGGCTCTATCGAGCCCCCGGTATACAAGCCCGGCATTGGCCCCTGTGGGGGTTTTTCTGTCGATAAACACCGCCCCTTCAGTGACTTTCTGCCCTGGGCCTGGCACTCCTTCCTCTGTAATCGTGTCTGCTCCGCCCCCGGGATATGTGCGAAGAGACAAGCTGTGTGTTTTGAACAGAAGGGCTCTGCCTATTCCGCGCTGCACAGATCCATTGTTAAGCACAAGAGCGTCTTCTATATCGTAGCCTGTCATGCTCATTACTGCTATGGTAAGGTTTTGTCCGGCGGGGAGACTGTTGTACCCAATCTGCTCCATGGCCCGCGTGCCTGCTAGAGGGCGCTGCGGCGACACAAGAAAGAAGCTGTTGCCGTCCATTCTTTCTAGCTGGTCCACGCCTGTTACGCCCACGCTCTGCTTCCCCATAGCACACTGGTATGTGTTTCGAGGCGACTGATTGTGGTGGGGATATGGAATAACTCCTGCCACATGCCCAAGAATAGTGGACGGGTCTATTTCAAGATGCGTTGTTTCTTCTGTGATGTCTGCTGCCCAGGTGGCTATTTGCATATTTGCTGCCTCGTTTTGGTCTATGTACTCCACCCGGCCTTCTGCAAGCAGACTTCTAAGAGTTTTGTGTCCGCTTTCCAGAAGCTGAACCTCTTGGGCTGTCACGCGAGGAGCGCCGTGCTCTACAATGATAAGCAGCCTGCACAGGCGCCCTGCTTCTGTAGACACGTTTAAATCAGAAACAGCCCAGATGCCAATGGTGCTGGGAAGCTTTCCCTGTCTTCGAAGCTTGCGCAGCGCGTGCGCGATCTGCACAGGGCCTCTGCACAGGCCTTCCACAATTCCGTTGACCCAGCACTTTTTCAGCTTAAGCCCTTCAACTCCAAGGGTGTCAGTGTCTTCTGCGCCTAGAAAAGAAAGCGCATGCACCACCGCTTCTGCATCCTCTGCTTGTGTAATCTCTGAAAGCGTTGCAAGACTTTTCACAAGCCCGCACGCTTCTCCTTCGGGTGTGTCTGCTGGGCAAAAGACTCCCCACTGCGAGCAGTGCAGCGCTCGCGGCCCTGAAATCTTTCGGGTTTTTTCAAACTGCGAAGACACGCGCGCGCACATGCCCACAGCTGCAAGACGCGACAGCCGAGAAAGCACCTGTGTTACGCCAGACCTGTCCATTCGAAATCGTTTGAGAGACCACGATCCCGTACCTATTGCTCTCTGCAGACCGGATGTAATGGTGCCTCTCTGCATGGCTAGAAAATGCAGCGCGTCCATTTCCTGCGCGCGCGCTCTTTTGCAAAGCACTCTGTCTACAGCCTTTTTCATTTCCGAGTTTAGCCGTTTAAGAAGATCTTCAAAGAGCAGCGCAAGCATTTGTCCCGAAAGCTCAATTCTTTTATTCCCCACAAAGTCTTTGTCGTTTTCTGGCGTGCATGTGCTTTCTCCTTTGCTGCGCACAAGAAGCTTGCGCCCCATTTCTGCTAGGTATTCTGCTTTTTTCCGCAGGTACGCTCCTGTGCCTGGAACGTGTGCCAAAATAATCTCGCACAGGAAAATGCGAGCTTCTTCAACTCCTCCTGCCCGTGTTTTGATTCTAGCCCCAAGCCACAGCAGTGCTTCCAGAGATGTGCGCAGGCGCGGCCCCCCTGGCATGCGCTGCCCAATAAGCGCTTCTATTTCAAGGTCTGTCTCCACTCCCATACCTTTCAGCACTGCAGAAAGCGGCACGTCTTCAGTAAGAGAGTTGTGCGAAAGATAGAGCAGCTTTTTCTTAAGCACAACCTTGGTTTTGCTTTTTCTTTCCAGCGAAGAGCTTGTTACAGTGGCGCTTAGGTCTCCCTTGACATCCTCCTCAATGTGTATCCTGTTTTTGGACAACTGCTCCTGCATCAAAAGCACGCGTTCTACGCCCTTACATATAAAATACCCGCCTATGTCATGGGGGCACGATTTTGGAGGGCGTTTGTACTTTGGGTTTTCTATCTCTATGATGTTTGGCACTGGTGGAGGCTTTGTGCCTGCTTGCATGCTTTTCTGGAGAGAAAGCCTGCTTCCCACCATGATGGGGATTCTTCCTATCTGCACATTTTTACTTGCCACTATATCTTTTCCTCTTGTATACTCTACATCTACAAGAATGTCTCCTGCATATGTTAGATTCCGTATTCTGCACTCTGCTGGAGTAATTCGCCTCTTGACCATATTTTCTTCAACTGACGGCGCCTCAACCCGAATATCTGTGTATTTAAAGTAGAACTGCGGATCTATGTCAGAGTCTATGCAGCTGTTTGCCTCAAGTACTGTTTTTAGGCCAGCGTCTATAAAATGGTTGAAAGAGTCTATATGGTGGCTGTTCAGGCCTTTCTCTTGAATAATGTGCTCGGCAACTGTGTGGTAGGATGTTTGAATGCCGTATTTGTGATGTGCAGCGCGTTCGAGTCTATTGTCTTTTTCAGTTGTATTTTTGGGATTAGTACTGCCTATATTCTTTTCTTTAAGCATGGAGTGCGAAACTAAAAACTCTTTTTAATTTAAAGAGCTTGGCATTTTCTGTGCTGCATATAAAATAAGCCCGGCCTAGTTTCTCCATCCGGATTCGTCTAGGCGCTCTACACTTCACAAGTACCTGTGATGCATAACTACTTGCCAATAAACAGCATGCTTCAATTTGCCCAATTAAGTACCCCGTTACTTACATGATTGCATTGGCATAATTCATCTCATCCCCAACAACACCACCATCAACCTCACCAACAATCTCACCAATAATCCCAAAATGAACCCCACCATCAATACCACCAACAACCTCCCCATCAACTCATTGTGTTTATTACTTTCTTTTACGGTACTCCTGGATGACCTTGTAGTGTTTCTGGTACGGAGTTGGCCGTGGCTCTTCTTCCACCCATGCGTCTGGCGAGTAGAAGTTGTTGCACT
>JALPNA010000047.1:0-20925 GCA_024244115.1 Nematocida sp. AWRm77
GTACTAGCACTGTACCAGTACTGCACCAACTCCTAGTCGTTATTGTGGTACATGGCCATTTCAATTTCTTTAGCGGTAAATCCGCACTTGGCATAGAACGGCTTGTTCTCTTCACTGCATGCCAGGATCGTCTTGTAGCACCCGCTCTTCTTTGAGTGCTCTACTAGGGCTGTAATAAGAAGCTTTCCAAGGCCTTCTCCCTGGTGCTTTGAAGATATAACAATGTCTTCTATGTGCCCTACTTTGCCAAGATTGCGGATAAGCTTGTGCTCCACCAGAAGAGTGCCGCACCCAACCACCTGCTCTTCACACTCCACAACAAGAATGATGTATGTTTCTTTTCTCTGGCTGAAGAACGCCCACCTGGCGTCAAGATCTTCTGTGGATGGAAGGGGTGCTTTAGTAAGGTCTGAAAGAACCTGAAAGTATTCTGGAGTAAGGTCTTTTCTCTCCAGGGGTCTTATTCTGAATTTCTCCATTGTATGGCCAGTGTTGCAAAATATATATGCACAGTGTGAAACAAGCCTAATAATCCCTAGAAGGACAAATAAATAGTCTGGTGGTTTATTCAGAGATGCTTTCTGTTTTACATTTTGATATCACCCCGATGGTGTGGAGAAGATCCGTTTTGCGGGCTAGGAAAGACTGGCCCTTCCCCGTGGTGCTGTTTGCAAGCACTTCTGCTGCTTGCGGGTACCCAGAGTGGGCAAGAACAGATGCAATCTCAAGGGAGAACGCACTACGAAGAGGCACAACCTGCTCGTGTGCAGAAGAAGGGAGAGAAAACAAGTACGTCTCCCATGCGTCTTCTTCTATTTTTGCAGCTATCTCTGTGACGGTATCCTGGAACCCAAGGTACTTCTGTATAAGCCCCAGGCCCTGAATAAACTTCTTCTGAGAAATCAAAAATTTTGCTGCGAGATATCCAAGTAGAACGTTCTGTGGGTTGTGCGCAACAGCTTTCAAAAAGCAGTACTCTGCACTGTCTTTCTTCCCTATCTTCTCGTAGATCAGCCCGCATCCTGCCACTCCGCTGTAGTGCGACGCTTTCATCTGCATCGACCCAATAAAGCACCGGAGACTTTCTGTGAGGTTGCTGTTCATGAAGTGCTCGTGCCCAAGCAGACACATGACATACGAGTCTTTTTTGATAGCCAGGCTTCTTTCAAAGCACTGGGCAGCTTTTTCTGTTTCTTTCACCAGGCTGAAGTAGTTTCCAAGCACGCCCCAGGACACGTGCGAGTGCGGGTTCACGCCAAACAAGTCTCTGCTCAGGCACCCAAGAAGAGGTTTGTCCCTGTTCTGCCAGAGAATGCTTGAGTAGTAGTGCATCCCCTCAAGAGAGCACGGGTCTTTCACTCGGACGTACCCGAACACTCTTTCTGCCTTTTGGAGGAAGCCTGCTTCAAAGAGAGCAATGCCCAGCACAGTCACCGTTGAAAGCGGGAGAGTATCCAGAAGTTTTTTAGACTCTGCAAACGCACAGTTGCCCTTTCTGATCTGTTCCAGGTACATGCTTTCCTGGAGAAGGCTCTGCATGACACTGATCTGCCCAGGCGTGCACTTGTCTTCTTTGTTTGCAATGTGGTCTTTTATCACTTCGTCCAGCTCTTCAGACGAGATGTTGGTGAATCTTTTCTCAGAGGACACAAAGACGTTATTTACATTCTCTTCGTTGTTATGGCAGGTTTTGGCCTGGGCAAGCGTGTCTTCGAGCACAGTCAGGTGCCCCGTGCGGTGCATGGGGTTTTCTTTGCATGCGGCATAGTAGCTTCCAACTGCCGTCTCGTACGACCCCGCAAGGATGTCCAGGTCCCCCAGAAGAGCGCTTACAAAAGACGCGTCTTCCTCCAGGAGGTACAGCTTCTCCAAAGACGTTCTCTCTGGGCACACGCCTCTTTCTTTCGACTCTTTCAACTCTTTTGACTCTTTCGCCTTTGTCAGAACAAACTTCGCATTTCTGTAGTCTTTGAGCTCTTTGTAGCACAGCGCCTGGTAGTACGAAGACGTGAAAGAAACAGACTGGCCCAGGTACGAAATAGCTCGGCGGTACTCTCCGTTTCTCATAAAGAGGTACCCAAGAAGCACACTACTGGCTTTCTTCTGCACGTCTGGATATGTCTCTACTACGTAGATGGCATCTTTAAACCGATGATACTTTATGCATCTGCACAAGAACTCTTCTGTGGTAATCATGAAAACAAATAAAAACTATGCTTTTCTATTTTAAGACTGCTGTATATGGCAGAGTGTTCTAATGCTTAGAGTTTATTCGTCTTATCTCTATCCAGCAGACTCTCTGCAGAGATGCGTGTGGGGAGGTACAGCAAGAAGCTCCAGGCTTGTTTCTAGCACGCTCCAAACTTGACAACCATGCTGAGATACTCTGAAAAAGACAGGGAGGTGCTTTGCACAAGGCATTCTTCTTCAAGCTCTTGAAGCCCTCTCTCCAAGATGGGGTACATGGGATTTTCTTCGGGGACTTCTTTCTGCAGGAGAATGTCGCTGCAGAGATAGAGCGTAGATGCAGCCGCCTCAAAGAATGCCTTGTCCCGCAGGTAGTCTATGCACATGTCGCAGAGTGTTGCCAGGTTCTCGTCAGACAGAAGGGGCAGAGCAATTGCATGCTGGTTGATTCCGAAGAGGTACTGCAAGATGGAAGACATTGCCTCTCTGTCTTTCTTCTCTGCCGCGTCTGCGAGAGCACCTCCGTACTCGTGTCTTAGAATCATTCTTTCGTACTTCTTTCTTCTCTGCGGATTTCTCATGAAGAAGCTAACGGACTCATGGGGTATGGTAGAGGAAGAAAGCGTGTGCATGAACAGAGTGGAGGGTGCCGGCTTGGACACTCTCTCCTCTGCAGAGGGGGAAGGCGTGTTCCATCTGTCCTGGTACACCAGCACATTCCCTGCACTTGTAGACATAAGGTACTGACTGCCCTGCTGTGTGCCGTTTGCCAAAGCCTGTCCCCTTTGGAATTGAGAAGGGGAAGGAGAAGAAGAAGGGGATAGAGATAGAGATAAATCGCTAGATAGTCCCCCTCTGCTAGAGGCTGGGGCAGACTCTGCTTCTTCTCTGAACAGAGCGCTGAAAGAGAGAAGAGACGCGCCTACGTGGAGAGAAGACACTTCGCGCAGAGACGTGGTAGATATGCGGAGCTTTCCATCAAGGGAAGACGTTATAATAAATCCGTTTTTGTACTCTGCATTTGTGATCTGTTTTGAGTGCAGGGTGCTTTCACAGAGAAGAGCGTTCTCCACCAGGCTGTACACGTACCCCGTGCCTGAAGAGAGCCCAATGAAAAGGGCGTCTTCTCCAACGAACTGCAGCACTGCAGGCTTCCCCATTTCCAAAACGGTTTTGTCTTCCAGAGAAAACGCAGTTGTGCTGAGGATGGAGCTGTACCCTTCTGTTGCATCCTCAACCGTGTACGCCATGATGTGCACTTCTCCGTTTGCCAGAGACAGAGCCAAGTACTTGCTGTTGGACGAAATGTGCTCTATGTACTCAGAGAAGGCTTTCTCGCACACCGTCCGCGCCTCAACAAAGGAGTACACTGTGAGCCGGCACTGCTCTCCTCCGAAGCACAGCAGGCTCTGCCCAAGAAAGTGTGCGGCACGTACGGGGTGTCCTTCACAAGGCAGCTCTTTGAGCCGGCGCCCGTGGGTGTCCAGGAGGCGCACAGACCCCTCTTTGTTGTACACGGCAAGGACGCCGTCTTTGTGCGCCAGCCGCGGAGTGGTGCCTGCGTTTTTCACAAGAGCTTTCTCTTCTCCGTTAGAAAGTGTTTTTCTTATCACAGTGCTTGCTGTGGTGTACACGGCCGTCTGCTCGTCCAGAAGAAGAACAGAGTGTGTGTCTTCTGCTTCAGTGCACACTTCCACGATTGTCTTGTTTTTTGCGTGTTTTATGCCGTAGTTGTCCAAGCGGAATTCTTTGTGCACATTCATAAAAATTCTGCAAATGCTGTGCTGTTTGAAATCTTTTGATCGAAAACGCGGGAATTAAAGAAAAAAGAACTTTTGGAGCATGCAGAACATAGGACGGTTGTTTAGCCAAGAGTGGATGCTTCCTGTCAAGTCTCTTTCCCTCCTGATTGTTTTCAAAAGCCCAAGGCAGGAGGACACGTGGAAGCTAAAGTACTCCCACAGTGAAAAAGCATGGCACTTAAACGGAAGGGTTCTCCATTCCACAAAAATAGCAGAGATATCTTTTATGGGCACGGACTACTTCCTTGCACTGCAGCAGCCTTCTGATGGGTACCTGCACGAAATAGAAGAAGTTGCTGCGCTTATTCTTTCCACAGAGAAAAAGCAGCGCACGCTGTCATCTATCTACAGAGCACTGAGAAGGGAAAGCGCGGCATACCGAGTGTCTTCCACTCCAGAGAAGGCAAGTTGTGCAGTGTTCCCCAAGGAGAAGAGTCACTACAAAAGCCTGCTTGCTGCTTCCAAGTGCTTTATCAAAATCAGTTTAGAAGATACTCTTGGGAAAAGAAAAGTCGTTTGGAAAGTAAACAAAGGCCAAATAGAAAACTTCAAGAGGGTCAAGGCTTCTACACAGACGGTGCTAGTTGAGCTAGCTGACCAAAAAGAGTCTATAAGTCTGTTCTACAAAGAGCCACAGAGACCCAACCCAGACTCAAAAAGAATAACTGCCTACAATGCTGCCCATTAGAAGTTGTTGTGTGTGGGAGTGATTGTGGGGTTGGGGCTGTAGTTGGTGTTGGGATTATAGCCAAATTTAGCAATAAAAACATTTTCCGTATGCATACACATCTATCATACTAACCACAGCCCCAATCATAGCCCCAACCACAGCCCCAACCACAACCTGATTAAAACATACGAAACAAAAACAATCTATCATTTATCATTTATCATATCTACTGTATGCTGTATGGTGTATGCTGTATATTGTATAGTGTATGCTGGTGCGTATTCTAAGAACTACTTCTATTACTACTTCTATTACTAGTAGTTCTGTTACTGGATCTGTCTTTTTAGTGCAGGCTGCTAAGCACTCCCCAGAGTGTACTCCTTAAAGTACTCCATGTACTTGCCCAGTACTTCTGGAGTTCTAACGGCTTCTTCCAGAGTGGGTATGTCCTCCAGCTGCAGAGAGTCAATGCACTCCATTGGCAGAGGCACACACACTTTCCTTGTCCGGGGATGAATGCAGAACGGAGACTTAAGCAGATGCTTCATCTGTTTGGTTACGTTTACATCCAGCTTCGGAAACAGTCTAGCATAGAGCACAGACAAACTGGCACTCTCCTCTATCCCTAATCCTGCCCTGTACTCCTCCAAGAGAGAAGTAACACTCGGATCCCTCTCCTTGAGAAGCCTTTGGAAGTACTCCGCAACGTTTGCTCTGTCTTTAGAAGTGAGCGTGCACGCCAGGCTGTCAGACACCCAGCAGTGCACCCCCCGCCCCCCCGAGAAGACAAACAGAATCTTTTCAAACCCCAGATGCACTTCCAGCACGTGCCGAACTACTTTCACCGCACACTTGATGATGGGCAGGCAGGCATTGCACATGCCCTTATCTGTACAGCACGCTCTCTCGTAGTCCGTCAGGTCTATGTCAAGCACAAGCTCTTTCAGCATCTCTATGTTCTTCCCAGAGACACTCGCGGGCTTGTGCACGTACACTGCACCAATGTCCATCTTCTCCGGCACTTCCTTAACCAGCCTTTCTCTCAGGCTCTCGGGAGTGCTTGCCGTGATGTACCTGCAGCACCGCCCACTTGCATAGTTGAAGGAAAACTCTCGCGTGCGCACATACCTTAGCCAAGAAAAGAGCATCTCCACGGGAAAGACCTGCTTGTAGTAGTGAAGAAGCTGTGCTTCAACTTCTACGCCGTGCATAAAAAAACGAAATGAGCACGGTTCAAATAGCAGCAGCTACAACGGATAAAAGAACTCTCTCCAGAGCATGCCCCGCAGAAGAGAAAGAAGCACACACGGGCACACACGGCGCCGTACAGACTAGGCCCAGTGCCAGAACGCGCTCTAGTGCAGGCACTGCCATGCCTAAGACGTACTTGCGCATGACGCCCGACAGATGGATCAAAACGTCCCCGCAGAGAACACAGATACTCTACAGGGCAGACACTTCTCTTATTCTCTACTTCCTAGAAGTCAGGCACGGGCACACTCTCATCGAGTCGGGCACGGGCACGCTTGGACTAACGTACGTCCTGGGGAGAGCAGTAGGTCCCTCTGGAGCAGTGCACACAGTAGAGCAGAATGCAGAGAGGTACGCCCACGCCAAGAAGGAGATAGAAGAGTACGGCCTTGCAAACACAAGCATACACCACGGAGACATCGCACACTTCCTCGAAGCATCTGCGTCTGCCCAGGACGGTGCATCTCCCCTCCCCTCCCAAGCAGACGGGATTGTTCTAGATGTGCCTGCTCCCGAGGGGGCTCTGGGCACTGCTTCCCGTGTTCTTAGACCCAACGGCAGACTTGTGTGTTTTGTGCCGTGCATAGAGCAGGTTCAAAGAATCCTGTGCACGGCAAAGGGCACTCCCTCCCTGCGCCTGGACAGAATTGCAGAGAACACGGAGATTCCGCACAGGCCCTTCCGCCTGGCCCATGCGGAGTACGGAACAGTCCCTGCACGGCAAATAAGAGGGCACACGGGATACTTGGTCTTTCTATCTAAGAAGAAAGACGACTGCAATTTTTTATGTACAGAAGTGCAGTAGACGCCAATAAAGGATCTCTCTACACTCTTTTAGATATCCCGCAGGGAGCGAGTGCCGAGGCCGTGCGCGTGGCGTACAAGCGCACAGCGATGACGAGCCATCCAGACAGGGCCAAGAAGGAAGAAGCGGGGTTTGAAGAGGTGGGGAATGCGTACGCGATTCTTTCGAATGCCAAGCTGCGTCTTCTCTACAACATCTTTGGGGACGTTGCAGTGCCCCTTCTCCTCGAGCACAAGTACAGCGCATACATAGACTTTTTTGTGTCCAAGAGTGTGGGGTGCCTTCTTCTGCTCTTCAGCGCGTTCTTTTCCCTGGGGACGGTGTTCTATCCCTACCTGGTGCTTGGCGTGAAGAAGAAGGTTGTGCCGTGGTACCTGCTGTGCGCCCTTCCGCACGGAGTGTGCTACGCCGTTCTTTTCCTGTTCGGAGTAAGCATCATGAAGATACAGAAGCACATGAACCCCGTGCTGCTGCACGTCCTCTACGAGCTCTTTCTGTACACGCTTCTGGAAGCAGCCGTGCTTGCTGCTATTGACGGGTTTATACCGTGCACTGTGCTGTACGGCACGTGTGCGTGCGTGGAAGCGTTCTTCGCTTTCTCGCACCTGCACGGGAGAGCCAAAGCCTGGGCGCACGTCTCTTCCTGGAGGAGGAAGACGGGAAAAATTGTGCAGTGCCTGGGGGAGAGGAAGCACGTCTTGCAAGCACTCTGCCGAGTATCCCAGGTCCTGCTCCTCACATACTCCCCAGAGAGCACACTGTACATGATAAAAGCACTTCCTCCCCTAGTCTGGGTTATTTGCTGCATGGTTGTTCCCGCACACAAAAGAGTCCCGGGCGTGATGCTGTGCGTGCTTGTGCTCCTCTTCGAGGCCCTTCTGTGGTGGGTGCTCAGAGAAGAGCATGTGCTGTGGGAGCACGTCTCGCTGGGATGCCTCGGGGCAGCCCTTTTGTTTCTGCACATGCTCGTGTGGAAAGCCATCAGGAAGACGCTGTCAAAAGCACGGTGGGAGAGTCAGTTCCGAGCCCTGATAGAAGCCAAATAAAGAAAAAATGCGAACTATGGGATTCGAACCCATGACCTTTAGATTATGAGACTAACGCGCTACCGACTGCGCCAAGCTCGCACACAGTAGGAAGGGCTTCAGAGCAGATGCGGAGGGTGTGCGGGAAGGAGAGGGGAGGGGAGAGAAGAGCCTGCAGTTTTTTATTTTCATGAACCATTTCTTGCAGGAGAGCTACATTGGAGATGTGTTCCAGCACGTGGCTGTGGGGGAGTTTACAGAAGGGGAAGAAACCATAGCGTGTGGAACGTGCGACAGATTGTTTCTCTACCGAGTGCACGAAGGCGTTCTCCAGAAGATCAAAGAAAAAAGAGTCTTTGGATACATTCTTGGGATGGAAGTGGTGAAAGAAGGGGGGGAAACAAAGAGCACGGACGGGCTGCTTATACACTTCGAGCATGCGCGCACTGGGCACGTGTTTTTCCGCGAGGAAGAAAACGAGTTTGTGAGCACGACGCTGAGGTACTACGAGAAGCAGGAGTACGGGTTTGTAGCGGGGCCGGAGAGAAACCTGTCTTTCCTGCGGGTGGATAACGAGCACGGGCTTTCTTTCCTTCTCGTGTCTAAGATGCACTTCGTGCTCTTCAGCACAGCAGACACGAAGTACAGCAAAGTGTTTGATATCCAAAAGATAAGGCCCAAGCACTGCGTGATCAAAGACGCCGTCTTTCTCCGGGGGTACTCCGTGCCTGCGCTGTGCTTTCTGTTTGAAGACACGTCCACGGACCTGTGCCGGGCATCCGTGTTCTCCGTGGACGTGCGAGAGAAAGACCTTGCGCTGTTCTTTGAGATAGAGTCTATCCCGCACGGGTGCTACTCTGTGTCTGCAACGGAAGACAAAGCGTTCATGGTCCTGGGGGCCAACGGGGCTATCTTTTACACGCAGTGGGACATGGCGGGAGTGCGGTTCAATATGTTTTGGAACATAGACGAGTTTGGGATAGACGAGTTTCCTCTGCATGGGGGAGAGACGGTTGTTGAGGACGGGAAGTGCTTTGCGAAGGGGCAGGACGTGTTCTTGTTCTCCGAGTCGGTGCTTTTCAGGTTCACTGCGCAGGGTCTGGAGGGAAGGGCGTCTCGGATCCTTGCTACGGAGCTGCGCCTTCCCTGCCTGAAAGACACGCCCCTCTCCGTCTCTCTTGGGGACAAGCTAGCGTGTGTCTCTACGTCCAACGGGCTGTACGCCTTTGAGGTCGGGCGGGAAGAAAAAGATCCAAGTGCAGAGAGCACGCGCCCAGAAGGCGAAAGTGCATCCAAGCCTGCGCCCTGTCCCAGGGAAGTCCAGGAGGTTGTTCTTGCACAGGAGTTCAAGAAAGTCTTTCTTGAGCACGAAGAACTCGTCAGTAACACACACACCAGCCACCCCAACCTCACCGGCCACACTGACCTCACCAACCACACTGAGCATCCTGACCTCACCAAGAGCGGAGAAGGAGAAGGAGAAGAGGGGCTTAAACTCTTCCTGGCGGGGACGGAGTTTGAAGAGACGTACAGGGAAATGTTCAAAGCCGGGCAGGATCCTGAAGTCGTGCAGCAAGCACCAAGTGCCGAGCAGAAGAGCACGGTCATGCACACGCTTTCCCTAGCGGGGTCTCGAAGCTCTATTGGAGAGCTTGTGTCGGGCTCTGTCCTAGCACACTCAGAGAAGAAGAAAGAGTACGTTTTCATTGCCGGGTCTAAAAGCACGCCGCTCATTGTGGAGATGAAAGAGGAGATAGAGCTGTTCTTTACATGCACGTCTAAGATACGCGGGTACCTCGACATGTTTCTTGTCAATGCCGTGGAGTCTCTGTACCTGGTCACGCGGAAGAATGAAAGCGTTGTGATCAGCTGGAACAAAGAGATAGACAAGATAGAGTCGGAGATAGACGCGGAGAAGCACACGCTTCTCTTTGCACCAACGTCAGAGGGGTACATTCAGGTAACCACGCACTCTATTGTGTACCTCACGTCTTTCCTCAAAGCAACGAAGAAAGTGTCCATCCCCGCAGCAGTGCACGGAGTGCACGCTAACAACAAGACGTACGTTGTAACAAAAGAAGGAGACATGCTTGTGTACGCAAAGGGAAAGAAGAAGCAGGTAAAGATAGGAAACGTGAGCACCTTTGCCCTCTTTGAAGACAGTCTGTACTGCCTGGGGAAAGACGGCTCTCTTGCGGTGTACCCCGCAGGGAAAGAAGAGCCAGAGTTTGTCTCTTCAGTCGTCTCCCTCTTCCCAAGCGTGCTTGAAAACATGCAGAAGACACGGGCTCTGGACAAGTGCCTCGCTCAGTGGGGAGCGAAAGGCGCATGCATTGCAGAGCTGGTTGTGGTGGGGCACCTTTCCCGAGTGTACCTTGTGCTGCGCACAGACCATAACGAAGTGGCGGTGTACAGGGCCCACAAAGACAGGTTTATCAAAGAGAGCGTGGGGAACAACGCGATGTACTACGAGAAGGACACGTTTGCCCAGGAGAAGAGAAGAAGCCTGCGCGTGTGCCACAACTTCGTGGTGGTGCCGGGCCGGGCGCACACGCGCATTCTCTGCTTTACGTCCAACGGGCTGTACATGCACAGGTCTTCTGTGCCCATTGAAGCCGTGGAAGAAACAACCAGGTACGCGTGCACGTGTGCAGCGAAGCCGAAGCACATGGCGCACACGGAGAAGTGTCTGGCAGAGACGAAAAGGAAGTTCGTTGTGCTTGCCAAAGGCAACCTAGCCGAGGGAAGGCTCTTCCCGCACAGGTACGATAAGCAGATGGTGTACAAGCAGACGCAGATAGAAAGTCTTTGCGACAAGCTGGCGTACAGCCCCAAAAGAAACATTTTTGTAGCTGCGTCGTACACAGAGATAGACTACACGCAGGCCATGATGCCGTTCACCGTGCTTGCAACAACAGAGCTGGAGGCGGACAAGCTGCCCCCTCCAAACATCCAGCCGGTAGATCTCAAGCCGAAGACGCGGGAGTACTCCGTGAAGATCTTCTCGTGCGAAGAGCTTCGGAAGAGCAAGAGCGAAGAGGTGCTTCTGTCGGTTGATGCGTTTGCACTGGACACCAACGAGTACGTGACGTGCCTGAAAGTATTCACCCTTCCGGACAAGCAGAGCACGGAGGGCAGTGCGGAGTTCATTGTAGCGTGCACGACGTACGTCACGGACGAAGACCTTATCTCTACTGGAAGAGTGATTGTGCTGGAGGTGGCTTCTGTAGTCCCGGAGAGGAACAGGAAGGAAACCATGCACAAGCTAAAGCCGCTGGCTGCAGAGAAGACAAAAGGCGCAACGACGTTCTGCGAAGAAATATGCGGGCACATTGCAGTGTGCGCAGGAACCAAGCTGATGGTGTACATGTTCGACAGGAACGAAGGGCTCCGTGCAGTGGCGTTCCACGACATGCAGGTGTTTCTTATCTCGTGTGCGTCTATTCGCAACATTCTCGTGTGCGGGGATGCGTACAAAGGCGTATTCCTTTTCTTCTATCAGAGAGAGCCGCCTATTCTCCACATGCTGTCCCAAAGCACGGGGGCGATCTACTTGCTCCTGGGGGTGGGGATGGCGCTTTCCGGAGAGTCGTGTGTGCTTCTTTCCTACGACCAGTCCAGGCATCTGTACGTCCACAGCTACTCTCCACAGAACATTCTTTCAAGGAAAGGGTCCCGTCTGATTGCGAGGGCGGAGTGCAAGCTGCCGGACACCGTTGCTGGAACGCTTTCTGCCGAGCACGGGAGCACATTCCAGATGTTTCTGTACACCACGAACGGGTACGTGTACAAGCACAGGATGGTAGACCCAAGCAAGTACGCTGCTCTGCTGGACATACAGCACTCGATCCAAACCCACCTGCAGATGAGAATAGGCACCACGCCCTGGTCCCACTGGGCTTCTGAAAAGCCAGCGGAAATGAAAGACATTACGCTGAAAGAAGTGCTCCAATCGGGGATTATAAGCGAGTACTTTGGTCTCTCCCGTGTCAAACAGCTGAAAATCGGAGCAGACATGGGAAGAGACTCACCAGACACTGTGAAAACAGAGCTATTAACTCTACGAAACAAATAAACGATAAACACTAACCGAACCAACAACCAACAACCAACAACTAATAAACCACAACCAACAACCAATAAACCACAACCAACAACTAATAAACGTATCACATATATGCCAGAGTGGTTGGAGTGTGGGAGTGTGCACAGTACACCCGAATACTAACACACAACAACCATCTAGTATTTGTATTCGGGTTAGTATTTGTACTTGTACTTGTGATTGTGATTGTACTTGCATTTGTACTTGTATTTGTACTTGTACTTGTGATTGTACTTGTGATTGTACTTGATATGGTTTTTTTCTCTACAGACCTATGCTGGGTAGAGAAAGACACGCATGGCGCTAACAAACAGTAGTATTAGAAGTGGTAATAGTGGTGGTGGTATTAGTATTAGTGGTATTAGTGTTGGTGTTGGTAATGGTGGTGTTGGTGGTGGTAATGGTGGTGGTACTGGTAGTGTTGGTGGTGGTAGTAATGATGTTGGTAATGGCAATGGTGTTGGTGGTGGTGATGGTAGTGTTGGTAATGGTGTTGTTGGTAGTATTAGAAGTGGTACTGGTAGTGTTGGTGCTGGTGTTGGTTTATTTGTTGGAGTAGGATGCGAGATGAAGTAGCCCTCTTTTCAGTGTCTCTAAAGCTTCTGGGTCTGTCTCTCGAGAGATACGAGCTGCTACTTCTGCAAGAGCCTGCTGCACTTCGTATTTATAGGACTGAGACGATTGAGACGACTGAGACGTCGGGAAGGGTTTAGAAGAGTGCTGCTGAGAAGACTTCTGAGAGCCCTGCTGGATATGCATGTAGTGTGCAGGTGGAAGTGATGATGAGTGTGCAGGTGGAAGTGATGATGAGTGTGAGGGTGAAATAGGCTCAGAAAACTTGGCATAGGCATGGGACTGCCCCGTATATAAAGTCTCTTTTCTTTCAAGAGAGTCTGGAGAGGCTTTTCGAGGCGGGTACGCTCCCTGGGTACGGAGACAGCTCTCTTCAACACTCTCCCGTCTCTCGTTCCGCACTCCAATCTCCCGTATACGAAAAGCATACCGAAGAGTGTTGAGCGTGTGCTCGGCAGAAGGCTCTTCCGGAGAGACCGTCGCAATGATGCAGCACTTGGAGTTGCCTATCAGAGACTCTTTCAGCACCTGCGTGAGCTTGCTGTGCCGGAAAGGAAGATGCGAGGCAGACTGGTCCATGGCTCGAATGCACTCTTTCAAAGCAAGCAGGCTTTTGTTAATCTCAGCCCCTTCTCTTTTCAGAGTGTGCTCCCCCCCGCGCTCGCTTCCCCGCTCGCTCCCCGCCAGATCCACAAACGTGAACAGACCCGTTTCCGTGCGCACGCGCAGCAGTGCATGCGACCGTGAAGAGTTGGCATTTGCACCCGTGCGCCCCGTCATCCGGGACATAAGCCCTTCTCTAATAGCATGCCGGGCTTCTTGCAGAGTGCGCACCGTCCTTTCTTTGATGCCCATAATGGATACAATCCCGTCTTTCTCCCGGGCAAAGATCCGCTTCCTCTCATCAAAAAGATCGTAGATATGGTTGAGGTATATCTCGTAAAAAGAAAGCTGCACGGGCCCTGCAAGAAGATCTTTCAAAGCAAGAAGAATAACCCCCGTGTTCTCTTCAAGCATGGTAAACGTCTTCCCGCTTCCCGTCTGCCCGTAAGCCAGGCACGTAGAACTGCCCCCTTGAAGAGCATGCTCGACAAGACCCCGCACAGATGCCGTGTACAGGTCCGCTGTTGTTTGGACTTCGTTGAAGGCGTTGTCAAATACAAACGTGTGCGGCTCCATGTACGGCGTAAGGTCTACTTTCTGTTTTCTTTCCGTTAGCACTACACGCACCCCATCAATAGAGATAACGTCCCTCCCTGCTCCACTCCGAATTGGTCTTTTGCGCACAACTACTTTTATTCTCCCCAGGTCTTCCTTCGGCTCTGCATGCCCTGCACGCCCAGGCTGCTCCAGGCACTGCGGAGAAGCCTCTTCAGAGTGCGCCCAGTTGTCTGAGAAGGTGCTGGGCTCTCCCGTTGAAGGCAGGCACGAGTCCTCTACAATGCTGCTGCGAGAGCTTTCTACAATGCTGTTCTCCGCCTCCTCCATGATTTCAGAGACCATTTCTTTCTTTCTCTTCCACTGCGCCTTCTGCGGGCTGTACCCCTCCTTCAGCACGGACACTCTCCCCACAGAGAGCCTCTCTTCGCAAAGACCGTTGGCACCCGCTTCTGTTTCCGTTTCAGTTTGTACAAGTTTTTCCTGGAACGAGTCTTTGTCAATGAAAGAGAAGCCAAGGCTCAGCTTGGACACGTCTTTGATGCGGCTCTGCAGAGGCGTCTTCTGCACGGGAGGCTCAGAGGGAAGACGGAGATTCGTTCTTTTGATGAGCTCAAACAGTCTTTTCCTGGGCTCAAACTCCGTGATGCCGTACTGAACAAGGTCCGTGTACTTCACCCTCCTTAGATCACACAGAGTCACTACCCCGTTACTCTCCAGAAGATCAGCCCACTCTTCCAGATGGCTTTCTTTCAGAATCTTTCTAATGCTTGTGCTGCTCTCGGCATGGACCTGCGACGTGTCTTCTCTGTGCATATACGCAGGAAATTAAAATTTAAATTCTTATGTCCTTTGAGTGCTCTTGCGCCGTGTGCTGCTTGGAAGAGCAGATGCTTCCCGGGTGGAAAGCTTTGCTGAAGGAAGAGTTTGCAAAAGAGTACTTCAAGAGAATCGTAGAGACGCTTCACACAGAGGCGTTCTTTCCCGAAGCGGGGAGTATTCTCAGGTGTCTTTCCTTCTTCGAGTGTGCAGAGACGAAAGTTGTAGTGCTGGGACAGGATCCGTACCACGGAGCGGGGCAGGCAGAAGGCCTTTCTTTTTCCGTGCCGGCGGGTGTGACTGCGCCTCCAAGCCTGGCGAACATAAAGAAGGAGATCTTCAGCAGCACGGGAAAGGCTTCCGTGTGCAAAGGGGGGTCGCTCGTGCCCTGGGCGGAGCAGGGCGTGCTGCTTCTCAACACGACGCTTACGGTTAGGGAGAAGCAGCCGCGATCCCATGCGGGGCTGCTCTGGAGTCTTTTCACGGACAGGGTGATAGAGTGCATCAGCGAGCACGCGGAGCACGTGGTCTTTTTCCTGTGGGGGAAAGATGCAGAGAAGAAGCGCGGGTTGATAGACTCTTCCAGGCACTTGGTGCTGTCTTCTCCGCATCCAAGTCCTTTCAGTGCCAGAAGGGGGTTTTTTGGAAACAACCACTTCCAACTGACAAATGAGTACTTGCTCCAGCACCAGAAAGAGCCCGTTGTTTGGTGAGGGAGTGTGCTGCAGGCAGGTCTTTCGGAGTCTTTTGCCCGGGGCTTTTCAAACACGCCCAAGTCCAAACACGTTGGCTTGTTTGGGCAATCTTACTGTGTTGGGAAAGGGGAAATCTATAAAAGAGGAAATTTTTTTATTCGTATGAAGTATATTTTAGTTTGTGGAGGAGTTATTTCTGGTGTGGGCAAAGGCGTTGTTGCAAGCAGCGTGGGCAAGATTCTCAAAGAGAAAGGGTACGAAGTAACGGTGATAAAAGTAGATCCGTACTTAAACTTTGATGCGGGGACACTTGGGCCAAGAGACCACGGAGAAGTCTTTGTGCTGGACGACGGGACGGAAACAGATCTCGATCTGGGGAACTACGAAAGGTTTCTTGGAGTGAACTTGACAAAGCTCAACTCTATCACAAGCGGACGAATGTACCAAGAAGTGATTAATAAAGAAAGAAAAGGAGAGTATCTGGGGAAGACCGTGCAAGTAGTCCCCCATCTTACAGACCACATCAAGCACAGCATAAAAACAGCCGCGTGTATTCCCGTGGACGCCGACGGAGTAGAGCCGAAAGTGTGTATTATCGAGCTCGGGGGCGTGGTGGGGGACATAGAGTCCACGATGTTTATTGAGGCGCTGCGGCAGTTGCTGGTTGAGTCGAAGAGAGACAGCTTTATGGTGATAGGTGTAGACTATGCTCTGGAGCTGAACGAGGAGCACAAGACAAAGCCCATCCAGGCGTCTGCGAAGAGGGCCCGAGAGCTGGGCATAGCGTACGATTTAATCGTGTGCCGGTCTGAGCGGCCTATCTCTGAAGAGGCTCTGAAGAAGATTGTGCTGTTCACGGGCGTGGAGAAGTACATAGAGCTGCCAGACTGCCAGGTGCTGGATGTGCCGAACAAGCTGATAGAGAGCGGCATGCTCAAGTACGTCCAGAAAAGGCTGGATCTTCCCGAAGTGAAGGCAAGTGCAGAGAAACAAGTGTGCTTCAACAAGATCACTGTGCCCAAGCAGAAAGTGTGCAAAGTAGCCATAGTGGGGAAGTACAGCAACCACGAAGATGCGTACCTTTCAATCAAGGAGTCCCTCAAGTTTGCAGGGTCGTACTCAGAGCTGCTAACAGACGTGAATGCCAAGTACTTTGACACATCGATGTTTGTGAACAAGAAGAATCTGTCCAAGCTGAAGGAGTTCAGTGGGATTATCATTCCCGGCGGGTTTGGCAAAAGAGGAATTGAAGAGATGGTGCTAGTTGCGCAGTATGCAAGAGAGAACAAGATACCTCTGCTGGGCATCTGTCTGGGACTTCAGATCATAGCCATAGAGTATGCCCGGAATGTAATGGGCATTCACAACGCAACAAGCGAAGAGCTTGTGAAAGAAGAAGATGTGCACACAATCATAGATGACAAAATCAACCATATCAATCTGCTTCCTTCAACAGAGACTTCTTGCTGCATCATTAGAAAACACTCCAACAAGATACGGATAGGAAAACAGTCAACGAACACAGTGCTTGGAACTAAGATTGCCAAGATATACGGCTCGCCAAAGGGAGAAGAGATATTTGAAAGGTACAGGCACAGGTACGGCATTAGCAAAGAGTTTGCTAAGAAAATGAAAGGCACTGATCTTAAAGTGTGCATCCAAACAGACGTATTTATAGACGGACTCGAGCTTGACAATCATCCCTTCTATGTCGGAGTGCAGTTCCATCCAGAGTTTCTTTCTAAGCCTGCCCATCCCCGCCCACTGTTTATCTGCTTCCTTTCAGCGTGCTTAAACAATACAACGGCATAAAAGACAAATAAAGATCAATCAGGTAGTCAGGAATTACTATTCAGAGTTCTGTCAATCAACGGTACTAACACCAATACTAACACTAACACTAGTACTAATATCAACACCAATACTAACACTAACACCAGTACTAATATCAACATTAATACCATTCCTAGTACTAGAGTTGAGTTGAGTTGAGTTGAGATATGGTATATGGACAGTAGTGATACATACCACACACAGCACAGACACCAACAGTAGTAGTAACACTACATGCCAACACTACAGTCATTTGAAGATACATCCCATGCAGAGTACCTTTGAGAGCACTCTTCTATTTCACAAACCATGCAATATAGCACATAGAATAAGTAGAAACATTAAAAATTTTTAATTTAAGCTTAATAAGCTCGCTGTGTTCTTGCCTAGCCTTATATGTACACGTATATAGAACAGAGTCTGTGCTAAAGATGCTTTGACGTAAATGTCTTGTGTGGGCGGGTACACGACAAGACACATGCCAGAGTGATAAGACCACACGTCATTGCCATTAATTGGAGTAAACACAAGTAGAACAAACACTCTATCAAATCAAAAGCATATAAGCAAAGCAAGACAGTTTGAGTTTAAACAAAGCCTCAAGTATGCGTTAATGGAGCAGGGAAGGAAGCGAAGACAACTACTCTGAGTAAAGCATTTAATAAAAAGCATGGCTGGCTCTGCCATAGAAGAGCGTGCTTGCAAACATCACATCTTCAAGACTAAGACCCGTTTGAAAAGACAGCAGAAATACTGGCTAGAATAGATAGTAGTACCAATAGCTCCTTTGCATGCTGCACCACCAGGATAGATCTAAAGGCACTTACCTTCTTACATTCTTAACTGCCTACCTTCTTAAATACTTGTCAGTTTATTTTAGTTTATTCGGGTTGGTTTATTCGGGTTAGTTTGGTTAGAAGTTAGAAGTTATTCAGTTAGTATTATCAACACTTAGTGTTCTTTCATATGCTATCTATCGAGAGCAGGCACCCACACATGGGATGTACTTTCTGCTTCTCTTCTTAGATAGAGATGCATTATACCTTCTCCATTACTATATATATGCATATGCTCTCTTGTTATTAAGCTCGTCACCAGAAGCCCCATTACGAAATGCCCAAATATAATTGCAAATAACATACCATACTCTATCATAGATAAACCAGACTAAACTTTTAATCGATTGTTCAGATGTGTTCTTTAAATATACTACAAAAATCAACCAATCAGCAGATACAAAAAGACATCAGGGGTATCATAGAAACAAACTGCAGACTATTGGGGAGTGTACAAAGAGATAATGAAAGGGGGTTCTGCAGTTCTATCGCACCAACGGCCAATAGAAACGAGAAACAAAGTTCTGCCCAAGCATTGCTCACTTCCTTGTCATTCCCTTATAGAGAGTTGTGTGTGTGGATCATATCAGAAAAGCGCTCTGGAAAAAGAACTGAACAAAGACCCTACTTCAGCAAACATTCCGTTGTCTTTTCTTAGAACAAACGTGCGGATAATGCACCACAGAGAAGAGATAGAAAGAATTGCCAGAATGCAGATGGAGACAAAGCACAAGTATATCCCCGCTGTGACGAGGTAGTAGGCAGACTGCCTTATGCCTTCTCGAGACTTAGCATACACAGACTGGGCTCCCCACATAAGGAAAATAAGTCCTGCATAGACCCCCAGTGCACACGTGCTTCCTATTCGGGAAGAAGACAGATTTTGCACCCACCCCCGCAAAAGGAAATAAAAGAAAGCCAGAGATATGGCGAGTATAGCGCACTCTGCCAGCGTAGTTGCCAAAGAAAGAAAGACCGATCCTTTCAAGTACATGTTTCTGTTGCAGAGAAGCGTTCCCATAAGCACTCCCTGCGTGATACTTGCAAGCAAAGGAACAACTGTGATAAAGCTAGTCCATTTACTCAGAAGACTTGCTGTGCTTATTCTCCCCAGAGTGACTCTTTCCAAGAACACGCGCATGTGCATTGCTCCGTAGAGAGTAGCAAGATAGCACAGAGAGGCAAACAAAGACACAAGCACTCCGTGGAGACAGACGGTCTTTGCCCACGAAGGAGGTGCTACAGACTCTTCTACTTCCATGCTGACGTTCTGATTGATGTAGAATGCGTGCAGGCCTGGCTTTTGTTTTATCACAGCTTCAACGTTCTGTGCACTTGTTATCCTGTCCAGCGTCTTCTGCAGAAGAGTGCTCAGAGGTCCGTGCAGGCTCTCCAGACTGTGCTTTGCACCTTCTTGGTTCAGGAGGCAGAGTACGTCTCCAAGGATGAGGTTAACAGAAGAGGCCAGTTTGGCTTTTTCTTTGCAGTATATCTCTTCAACAACAGCAGAGTACCCTTTGAGAAGGACTTCTGTCTGCGCCTGCATTGGACGGATGCTTTTCATCTCTTTAAACATGGAAACGGGAACTTCCTTCTTCTTTCCCGCCATGTGCTTTATTGCCGCGTCTATCTTATCTAGCTTCTCTCCTATGCGGGCAGAGCTCTCTGCACTGTCTTCTTCACTGAGCAGCTTCTGCACCATCTGCAAGTACCCAAAGAGGTCTCTTTTCTCTTTCTGGAGAAGTTCTACATAGTACGCTGCTATCTCTGTGATTTGGTGTGTGTACTTGTCTTCTGTGTAATAGAAATAGTTTTTCTTTGTAGACTCTCCTTCTATTGCATCCATACTGACTAAAATTTGCATAATTTACAAAAAGTATCTTGCTCCGTCTCCCAATAACCAATAAAAACCAATACTAGCCAATAATAACTGAATTTAACAATGATGCAGCAAAGACAGGTTTGATAGCAGATGCACAAAAAGATGCTCTACTCCCGCATGTCCTCTCAGAAGAAGAGATGCACCATACACCACATAGTACACACCATACACCGTACAGTACACACTATACAGTACACCGTACACTACATAGTACACACTATACAATACACCATACAATACACCACACACCACATAATAATACTACACCATCCAGTACACCACATACTGTTCATACTGCACATGGCGTATACTGTGTATTCTTGGGGCACTTAGTCTTTGGGGGAAGAGTCTGTGCAAAAGCATTTATTTCTGGAGGGTGCTGGGTGCTTGTTTCTTCTTTGGAATTCTTGAAGAATTCTTTGCTTTTGGTGTTTATGTCGCGGATAGAAAGAATAACAAAGAGACTGAAAGAAGCGTACCCAGAAAGCGAAGTGGCCATAGAAAACAAAACACAGGAGCAGATAGACTACAGAGCAGCTGTAAACACAATGGGCTCCAGCGAATCTGATCTCAGCATAAAAGTAGTTGCTAAAGAGTTTGAGGGTGTTTCTCCTTTGGAAGCTACACGAGCTATAAACAAGCTGATCAAAGACGAGTTTGCAAAAGGCCTGCACTCTGTTAGCATTGAGTGCCACGCTTTCCCCACAAAGAAAGACGAAGCGTACTGAACACGCTCTGGACTCCTCTGCTAAGCGCACGGGACACAGACACTTTCTGAGGGGGCAGAAGAAGAGCGCACTCTA
Organism: Nematocida sp. AWRm77; assembly: GCA_024244115.1. NCBI lineage: Eukaryota > Fungi > Microsporidia > Nematocida > Nematocida sp. AWRm77. The sequence goes on from JALPNA010000047.1 coordinate 20,445, forward strand.
CTTCAGGCTTGCCAAGCTTTCTGTTCACGAAGTTGTGCACGTTGCAAAGAGACAGAGAGAGCCTGGACGCATCTGTGCTGTCCACTAGCTGATTACGGCTAACCATTTGAAGCACTCCAGAGCATCTTCTGCACGAGTACAGCACAGAAAGAGCGTGGAGGAGTTCCTGCACGGCCTGCTTCTCTTCAGTTGTAGGGCGGTCTGGGAAGTACTTGGCAATGGAGTGGAGAAGAGTCCACGTACTTCTTCCTATCTCTTCAACTTCTTTCTGTGAGGGGTGCTTAGCAGGCACAGACGGGCGTGCAAAGTACTTGGCGTGTATGTTTATGTTCCACATGGACGGAGAAAGAACAAAAGAACAAAAGAACAAAAGAACAAAGCAGGATTTATTTTTATACCAAGAAGTGTCTACGGAGTGCCTGAGTCTATGGAGGAGCACCACATGCCCAGACTTAAGAGGAGCAGATGAGCAATAAATAAC
>JALPNA010000045.1:0-19779 GCA_024244115.1 Nematocida sp. AWRm77
CTTTTTGTGTCGTTGTCTTTTTATGTTGTTGTCTTTTTGTGTCGTTGTCTTTTTGTGTTGTTGTCTTTTTGTGTCTTTTATTTTTTTTATTTTTTTGGTCCCTAGTATGAAGCTCAACATCTCGCATCCAATTAACAACACGCAAGTATTCATGGAGCTGGAACAGAACGTAGAGTCTGCTCTGTACGAAAAGCAGATCGGAGACACTGTCGACGGGAAGTTCATTGGCAGTGAATGGGAAGGACACATTCTGCAGATTACAGGAGGATCGGACAAGCAAGGATTCCCAATGAAGCCGGGAGTGAGAAAGCAGGAAAGAGTGCGGCTTCTTTTGAAGAAAGGAGACATTGGATTCCACAGCACAAGAGACGGGCTCAGAAGAAGAAAGAGCGTGCGGGGATGCATTATCTCTTCCGAAGTGAGAGCTCTGAACCTCCAAGTACTCCAGGACGGACCCACGCCCATTCCCGGGTTCACCGACACGGTGAAGGGGGGGCTTAAAGGGCCCAAGAGAGCAAGCAAGATCAGAAAGCTCTTCGGTCTGGACCCAAGTGTGATAAATCTGGAAGACTACGTGATTGCCCACAAGAAGACCACGAAGAGTGGAGAAGAGAAGATTGTGAAGCCCAAGATCCAGAGACTTATCACGGAGAAGAAGAAGGAAAGAGAGCTGAGAAGAAGTGCTGAGCGCAGAGCCAGGCAGGAAAAGAACCAGCAGAAGAAGAAAGCATACAGAGCAATGATGAACGAGAGAAGAGCAACCCTTCTAGCCCAGCAAAGCTCCAAATAAATCCATCAATAATTAAACTAGCAAGAAAATTAAATCACCGTTTATTACGTTCCTCCTTTCCTCAGTGGGTTCTTCTTCTGACTCTACCGCACACAACACACCCCACCAATATTAACACTACCATACACCACCCTCCAATACTACCATACACCATCCTCCAATACTACCACACTTCTCCCCCCCAATGTCATACTATCTCGCCTTCTTCTACATCCTCTTCATTGATTGGTGCATGGGTGGAGTGGTTGGTGTGGTTGGTGTGTTTGCTCTTCAGTGCCTGGTACTCTTTGTGCAGATCTATTTGATAGTAGGCTAGCTCTTGCCTCATCTGAACTTGCGTGGGGAAGACAGACTGAACAAGCTGTGCAAACACAAATACGCTCTCGTTCCTGGAAGGGAGAAGAACGCCTCTTTCTTGGTACACCTGCGCTATGCGCTTGAGAATCTCTTTCCTCCTCCCCCTTTTCACTGCTAGAAGAAGTGCTACGTCTCTGTCTTCTTTGCTTCCTTTGAGTGCAGAGAGCCCAGAGTGAACATACGGATTCTTTTGCACGGCTTCCTGCATCTGTGCAAGAAGCTCTTTCTTCACTAACTGCTTTCCATAGAAGACGTACCCCAGCTTCTCCATCTGTGAAAGAATCTCTCTTCTGTGCTCTCGAGCATGCTTCTTGTGCTCTGGCATGTGCTTCAGCCCTTCCAGCAGAGAAAAGGCTGAGCACTTGCTCCGTGGAATCTTTTCTTGCTCGAGTGCCCCCTCTATGTCTATGAGTCTTTCGGCCGTGCGTGCAAGATCCGCCCCCGCCCTTCCTTTCTCCTCGCTGCTTTCTTCACCTGCGTCTTCGTCTTTGCCTTCTTCTTCCTTCTCCCTGCTTCTGCTTTTTGTGAGGGCCCCTGCTCTGCCTGCCTCGTCTAAGATAGTGCTTCTTAGAAAATCTTTCCCGGTAGTATTTAAGGTTCTGCAGGTATTTAAACTTGATTTTCTGCAAAAAACACCTTGCAGAGCAGTTCTGAAAGAAGCAGGAGATAGACGTGAAAAAAAAGGATGGTTTGGAAAGTAGGCACTATCTGCACAGCAAACCAAAGAAGCAATCCATTCCAGCACGGACTCTTCTTCCAAGACTCCTTTTGCAACAATAGACACGCCCACTCGCCCGGCTTGGTCAACAGGCATGCCGGGAACTTTGGCATTTCCCTGCAAAGAAAGAAGAAGCCTCTTTTGGAAGACGGGAGAAAGTTCAGCACATGCGTTTGGGTTCCCGGGACAGAGGACAGTCCACGGAGTCTCCACGTACCTCTCCAGAATCTCGTCCCAGCAAAAAGTTCTTCCAAGCACGTCTGTGCACTCGCTTTCTTCTTTTGCACATTTTTCTTTCTTGGTGATGTCTACCTTCGATTGGATATTCATCATAGACAATCTAAATTTGCTTAAAAGATGGTTGGATAAAATTACCCCTAGACAGATAGATTTGAAGGCGCCAGGGGTTAGAAAAATGAGAGATAATATATACTTAGACGAGACAGAAACAGACAAAGAAATCATGAAGAGGATAAAGAAAAGAAAATCCGAGGGCGAGGACGCAGAGGTAGAAAACAAACTGTTTTCAGAGGCTTCTCCAAAAGAAACCGATATATACATAAAAGAAGACTTTTCAAAAATGTCTTCTTTTAATATCCTAGCCAATTGTGCAGCCAAAGAGCTCAGGCTTCTTTCAAAGGCCAAAGGAGATGGAGAAAAAGAGAACACAGCCAGAGTGCATGTAGATAGCAGCGCATCAGATATAGATGATGAGCTCGACATAGAATTCCCTATTGTTGTGTCCGGAGGCAAACGACTGTTCAAGTGTATCTATCCAGAGTGCAGAAAAGCCTTTCCCTCTCTAAGTCGTATGCGAAGACACTATATCATCCACACAGGTGCGAAACCTTTTAAATGTTTAAACGCCGAGTGTCCAAAGTCTTTTTCTCGGAGGGATAACATGATACAGCACTATAAAGGCCATTGTATTTTCACAAAACGGTATCCAAGAAAATTCTAACTGTTTCCACAAGAAAGTGTTTTATTATTTTTCTTTTAAATTTTGCACCCCTGTTGAATGGGAAGGGTTAGCACAAAGTTAATAAAGAACGCGTCCAAGCAGTTGGTAGAGAAGCACTACGTGAACCTAGGACTGGACTTCTACCAAAACAGAGACACTCTTGAAAAAGTCTCCATCATCAAAGGAAAAAAGCTGCGAAACAGAATAGCAGGATATGCCACTCGTTTAATGAAAAGAATCAGATACGGCCGCGTCAAGGGAGTTTCCATCAGGGCGCAAGAAGAAGAAAGAGAAAGAAAAGACAACTTTGTTCCCGCAGAGAGCATCATTGATGTCGAAAACATTGAAGTGGACTCTGTTACCATGAAGATGTTGGAATCTGCCGGCCTTCCAGGGCACTTTATCTCTTCCTCAGAGAGTAACTAGTGAATGAATAAAAGAACATTGCGTACTTCACCCCACTAACGAACATTTCCAAACACTTCCAAACACTTCCAAATACTAATCGAACACGTCCAATACTATAACGAACACTTCCAACACTTCCAAATACATCCAATACTAATCGAACACTTCTACACTTCCAACACATCCAGTACTATAACGAACACTTCCACACTTCTAGTACTATAACGAACATTTCCACACTTCCAAATACTTCTAGTACTATAACGAATACTTCCGAACACTTTATTGAACTCTTTCGTGTGTATGTAGTGCTACTAACACTACCAACTCTCTTGTGTCTCTACTACCACTGCCCAAACACTACTGCCCAAATACTACTACTGCCCAAATACTACTACTGCCCAAACACTACTACTGCCCAAACACTACTGCACAAACACTAGCACTGCCCAAACACTAGCACTGCCCAAACACTACTGCTCCCCTCTGCTGAGTAGAGAGGCAGCTTTCAGAGGAACAACCATTCTGAAAAGAGGCGGTGCTTCTTTGGGCGTCTCTATGCGGACGAAGAACCCCGCCCGGATGAACTGCCAGTACACCCCAGGCGGAGACTTCAAAGCCTCGGGTGAGACCCGGGCATTCGCGTACTGCAGAATCTCTTCCCCTTCAACCACTTCCAAAGTAACTGCAGGCTCCTCAGCCCCCACCCACGGAATTGCTGAAGAGTGCGCCTTGTTTGTTGCCTGCACAAAGACGACTCCCGTTCCTTCTTCCTCCCGCACAAACTCAACGGGCCCTATCCCTTTGAGAAGCACAGCACCCCCCTTCTGGATCTGGAAGAATGCTTCGTTGTACTCCCCCCTTCGGTAGTCCCTTCTGTCTATCAGCACGGTCTCTGGGCACCCCTCGCCTGGAGACACAATCTTCAGCGTAAGCGGCTCAAAGACTACTGCCGCCTTGGACGACGCCATAAGGTCTTCCCTGATAATGCTCTCCAGCACGTGCTTGGGTATCTCGCTGTTCGCCGTGGTGATGCCCAGAGACTCCACAAACCTCCGAATGCTCCCTGGAGGCACGCCCCTGCTCCGAAGCCCCTCCAGAGTGCTCAGCCTTGGGTCGTCCCACCCCGTGAACTTCCCCTCTTTGATAGACCGCGTGATAAACCTCTTGCTCAGAAGAGAGCCCGTGATGTTCAACCGAGAGTACTCCCACTGCACGGGCCTGTACACATCCAGCGCATCGCACAGCCAGTTGTAGCTCTCCCTCGAGTTGATAAACTCCGTGGTGCAGAAAGAGTGCGTGATGTCTTCAAAAGAGTCCGTGAGGCAGTGCGTAAAGTCGTACGACGGATAGACCACCCACGCAGTCCCCGTTCGTGGATGCGCGTGCTTCACCACCCTGTACGCCACCAAGTCCCAGAGCTGTGGGTTGTCGCTGTTCATGTCCATCTTCATGCGCAGCACGGCGGCTCCTTCTTCATACTCCCCCCGCGTCATCTTCTCAAACTCTGCGAGGTTCTCTTCCACAGACCTGTTCCGCCACGGAGATATCTGCCTTTCCTCCGCAGCACTTCCCAGCTTCCCCTTCATGGCTTCTTTTCTGTTGTCGGAAACATCTGCCCGGGACAAGTGGCAGACGTACGCCTTCCCCCGCTTGATGAGCTCTACAGCACACTCGTGCAGCCTCCCGAAGTAATCGGACGCGTGCGTTATGGCGTCGGGACGGAACCCCATCCACTCCACCATCTCCAGGATCTTTTCGTAGTACTCCGTTTTCTCCGCCTTCGGGTTCGTATCGTCGTACCGCAGAGAAATCCATCCGTTGAAGAACTCTTTGAACCCGAAGTTTATGCTCAGGGCTTTGGCGTGCCCCACATGCAGGTGCCCGTTGGGCTCGGGGGGGAAGCGCACGCGCACCTGCCCCCCCGTTCTTCCAATGTGCCCTCGGAGAAGACCCGCCGTCTTCTGGTAGTTCGTAAAAGGCGTGTGCATCGTCTGCATCTCCCCCTCCAGGTACCTCGTCCACTTCCTCTCCGAACTCTTCAAGTACTCTTCCGGCACGACTGTGTTCACGTACATCTTGTTGATCGTGCGCGTGGGGGGGTGCGCAGACAGAGCCAGGCCAAGCAGCTCTTCTTTTTTCTCCGCCAGGGTGCCCCTCTTCTCTTCCCTCTTCCTCCCTGCTGGGTCTATGCTGAGATTGTCCAGAAGAGTGAGTATCGTCTTCGGGGGGATAAACTGCAAGCGGGGATGGTGCTTCAGCTCCTTCAGCACCCGGGCTTTAGGCTCGCCTGCAAACTCTTCCACAATGGACGTGGCTACTTCCACCATCTCGTCTGAAGAAGGCACGTTGCTTTTCATCTGCACGCGCACTTCTTCTGCCGACACGCTCTTCCTCCTGCTGAGTATACTCTCTATGTTGCGCAGGTCCGTCTCGTTCTGTGCACTCCCGTCCATAATAAGCACGCAGTACTTCTCTGCCTCCTCCTTCCCGTCGGCCGTTTCAATGGCTTTGTACAGCAGCTTTCTCTGCCCCTCCGTCACGCCCCCTTCTCTTCGAAGGACTTCTTCTGCAGCTGGAAGAGTCGCTCTGATTCTTTTGTTCTTGTACAGCTCCTTCGCCTTGGCGGCACTTGCTCCAAGACTTCTCAAGCTTTCTATGCCTGGGCACTCCTTTTCCCCTTCTGTCATCAAAAATAAATTTCTAGGCTCTTAAATTCTTTCTCTTCTTAATTTTATGCTTGTTGAAGTTGTGTCCATTCGCTTGCGCATGCCTGGGTCTTTCTGGCTCCTCCGCGGGGTTCCTTCGTGCACGGTGCACGTGCAGGTGGGGAGTGTGGAGTCTGTGCGCGTGCACGTGACAGACACGTTCTTCTGCCGGGTGGGGCTTGTGTTTGAAACGGAGGAGAGGGGGGAGCCCGTGGTGGTGCTTGCCTTTCGGAAGGAAAGGCTTGAGATTCCTCTTGAGCACGGGGTGTCCACGGTGCCCATCACGGGAAGGAAGTACAGGGGAGAGGTGTGCGTGCGCAGGAGCGAGCACGACTACTTCTCGCTCTTTGAAATGCTGCGGGTGCCGGGGAGTGCGTTCGTCCGGCTCTCTTCCGTGGCTTCTATAGGGGGCGCCACAACGACGCGGGTGGTGTACAACGGAGAGACGTACACGGTAGACCAGGAAAGAATGGAGACGACGGAGTATGCGCCCATCTTGCTGAACGAGGTAGTGAGCTATGCGCACACGAAAGCCCGGAACTCTGCGCTTGCTGCCAAGAAGGACAAGAACTCTTCAGAGTACAAGTTTGTGAGAAAAGTGCGGCAGTTTAGAAGCCAGCCTGAGATGTTCATTACTCTGTTCTCGCACGTCCAGGTTATTGTGGACAGAGAGAACGTGCTTGGGTCCCTGTTCAACATTTTCATTGATCCGACTCTTAAGCACCAGCTGAAAAACCGGATGATGATCAAGTTTGTAGGGGAGCTTGGAGAAGACCACGGGGCTCTGCGCAAAGAGTTCTTTGACATCTGTGCGCTGCATATTGTGCAGGACAGGCGGATTTGTATGGAGAAGGGGCTCTACGACCTGACTCCAAGTGCTGATCTGGAGTGTCTTGAACGGAAAAAAGAAGCTTCTGGGAAGGGGAAGTGTCTTGACGTGGAAGACGCTCTGTTCTACTCTTTTCTTGGGTTCTTCCTTGGGAACGTGGTCTTTCAGCAGGTGCAGATACCCACGCGGTTCACAAAGATCTTCTACAACGCCCTGCTCCGCATAGACTCCACCGAAGAAGACATAACAGACGCGTCTATCAAAGCAAGCATTGCCTGGGTCAGGAACAACCCGGTGGACGAGATGGAGTTTATGCTCAAAGACGGGACTCCTGTAACTGAGAAGAACAAAAACAGCTTTATCAAAGAAATGATCTACGAAGAAGTGTACGGAAAAAGAAGCGGGTACAGAAAGATGTCTGCAGCCTTTTACTCCATTGTGTCAAAAGAAATCTCGCAGTTCACGGCAGAAGAGTTCGCGAGGCTCCTGTCTGGAGTAGAGACGGTTCCAGTTAAGTACCTCAAAGAAACGGCTATTTACAAAAAATGCATGGCGTTCACGCCTGAAGTTGTGCACTTCTGGAGCATTTTGGAAGAGGGCACGGAAGAGTTCCGCAGGGAAGTGCTTCGCTTTATCACTGGGTCGTCTTCTATCCAGTATCTTCCAAACCATGTAAACGAAAATATTTTTATAGAGAAGGTTGACGAGCCTGATAACCTTCCAACTGCCCATGCATGCTTCAGGCTGCTAGTTCTCTATTCATACCCTACAAAGGAGGCTCTAAAGGCAAAGCTTGAGCTGGCTCTTAGAGAAACGGAAGGATTCCACTTTGTGTAATAAACAACACGCATTGTTTGTATCATGGAAAGCATGGAAGGGCACGGGTACATGCCTTTAAACATGCGGTCTATGGTTCTTTTTGGCAATATGCTGTACCTCCCCATTGTTATCTGCGAGCAGGTTCTTTCGCCAAAGCTTGAGATTGCTGCGTCTATGGCGGGGTACGTTGTTGGCCCTTTTTTTGCTCTGGCGCCTTTTTCCTACAGGACTCTGTTTGTGGTTGGGAGCCTTCTGGGGCTTCTTCCCCCGCTTCTCGTATACTTCCCCATGGTTCGGGCTTTTTTTCTGGGGATGATTGTATCGTACTGCAAAACAACGGCCAATCTTTTTGTTGGTGCTCTCTGCGTGAAGACAAAGAAGAAAACTGCCCTGGTGCTGGGGAACCTGGCAGTGGCGTGGATTTCTTTTGGAACGTTTTTTTCTCTGCACTTCTGCCCCGTGCTTACAAAGATAGCCACGTCTTTGCCGTTTATAGTTGTGTCTTCTCTGGGCACAGCAGCTGCCTCGTACTTCTACATCATAGAAACACCCGAAGAGATTATGAGCCGTTTGGAGAGAGAGAAAAAGAAAAGCGCGCCGTACGAAGAGCTCTACAAAACCCTCCTGTACATCAACGGCCCAAACGCCAAAGACTCCGACGAGTTTCACCAAGAGTACAAAGAGATTCTGGATAAGAAGGCGCACGTGCACAACAGCGCGTCTTTGAAAACAAGAGCAACTGCTATCCTGATAGCCGTTAACTTCTCTTTTGTGTACGTGGCTTTCCAGAGGGCCATGGGCGTGGAGGGCGTGTACTCTCTCTACCGCATCTTCCTTGGCGCTATGAGTCTGTTCTCTTGGTCTTTCAAGTACGCGGGAGACTCTGGGTCTGTGCTCTCTGTTATCTTTCCAGTAGCTGCTCTGTATTTTATTTGCGTAAGCACCGGCAGTTATCAAGATCTGGGGCTTGTGCTTTTGATGCTGCTTGGAGTCGAAGCCATGCCTGCGCATCCTTCGCTCTACACACTCCAGAGAGTGGACAGGGCTGTCATTTCTTCTCTGCAGAGTCTTCTTTCTTTTGTCTGTTTTATGATTGTAACAGCATATATTACATACTAATAAAGAGCAAACAAACACAATGGCGTCTTTGGTCAACATGAGGCTGGCGTGCGAGCAGGTGTCTCTTCCCGTGTGCTCTGTTCTTTTTAAAGGCGAGGCACATGCGCGGTATCCTGCCCGTGCTGTAGCTCTAGGCCCCTTCAACATCTACTCTCCGTACACCGTAATGCTTCTGTCTCTTATTGTGCTTATGAACTGTGTGCTTATCAAAAGAACAAGAAAGATGTACTCTTTCCCTGCTCGGAAAGAAATGCTTCTCTTCCTGCAGGTGTACACAGGCGCTGTCTTCCTGGACCTGCTTCTCTGCTGCGGAGCTGTGCGTCTTTCCTGGGGTTTGGCCTTCACCGTTGTGGTTTCTCTCCAGCTTGGGCTTTGCGTTGCCTCTTTTGCTTCCGTGATGGCCACCGGGCTTGTGTGGCTTCTTCCTGTACACATGTCTGCACGGTGCGTTGTCCTTTCCCACATGCTGACTCTTGGGACGTTTGTGTTTTCTTCGCTCTCTTTTGCTCTGCTTATATACGTGTCTTTTGGGTACGGAGTGTTTGTTTTGCTCTACCCCGTTCCTGCATTTTTCTCGTGGCTGTTCTCTCTTACCCAACTGGCTAAGCTCAAACAGCTCAACTCTGAGATATGGTCGTTCGGGTCTATTCTTGTTGCTGGGGCTCTTGTTGCAGCGATTGGCCTTACTCCCTACGTGCTGGGGATGGTTATTGTGCTGATTAGTGATAGGTACTTAGACGGCCTCTTTTTGATTCATCTGTTTGCTTTCTTTGCCGTGCTTAAAGTGTATGGGCTTTGGACAATAGATAACGAGAAAGAAATAGAGTATGTAAACACGATCAAGAAATGATGTTTGGTGTTGATTCTGGTGTGATGTGGTGTGATATGGTGTGATGTGGTGTGATGTGAATTTACTTCCCAACCGAATAAAATTTGTAAAGATACTCTATCTAGTAATTTGCGATATGTGTTAGAGTTTTCCCGTTGTTAGTACCACCACGCGCATTCAGATTGGTGCTACCCCTTGGGTGTTCTTTTAGTGTCAACTCTACCATTCTGTTAATACTAACTGAATCAGAAGATCTTTTATGGCTAATAAAAAATACAAAAGAAGTCCATTCCAAACACTCCTTCGACTAGGAAGAGAAATAGAGAAAGAGCATGAAAGAAAAGAAAGAATACAAAGAGAAGCATGGGATACCTATATGGAGCTCTGCAGAAGAAGAAAAAACAAGGACTGCAGAGAAGACAAAGAAGAAGTCCTCTCTTCAAAATGGCTGCACAAGTGTATATGCTCTATTCCAGAGATATACAAAGACACGGGAATAGAAGAGCTAAGAGAAGTCCTACCTGCAGTGCTTTGGAAGCACTCAGAGAAAAGAACAAACAAAACAGCAAAGAAGTATCCAGAAATGTCTTTGGAGGTGTGCAGAGCCCTTCTATCTTCCAGAGAAAGAAACGCTATCACAAACACTGCAGAGAATCTTTTCAGAATGCTGTCATCTCTGTGCAACTGTTTTTCAGACCCATATACATCTCAGGTGCTAGACGTCAAAGTAGAATTGTTTATAGAGTGTATTTGCAGAGCAGAAGACCTGAACAAGAAATCCGCAGTAGAAGCAATGATAGGTATAGGTGCGCTAAAAGCACTCTGTTCACAAACAGCAGTTCTTTCTGGAGTGTACAAAGTGCTGGAAGTGCACACAGAGCTATTTGCTAAACCGTTGGGAAGAATCCTTGGCAAGTGCAGTAGTGCAGATCCGTGCATGCTTGAAAGTATTTTCAGTGCTAGAAAGACCTCTTACCAGCACACTCTTGTGTGCATACTTGGCTTCAGCGAGTACTTGCGAAACAACAAAGAAGCCGTAAAGGAGAAGAACTTTGCACACATGAGTGTACAACTGTCCCTGGACATACTAGAAGTATACCGGCGCTCTTCAGAGAAGAAAGCCTATGTGGGGCCTCTGCTTCGGTTTCTGGAGTACTTTCTAAAGACAGCAGGGAGAGATAGAAACAGAAGTGTAAACAAGCTATACTTGGAAAAACCAGTTAGACAGATCAAAAGAGGTCTTTGGAAAGCGTTCGCCAGAAGCTCTTCTTTGAAACTGCTTAAACTTTTTTCGTTTGCACATGCTTTGTCTTTCGACAATGCATATACTCTTTCTCCTGCCTCCAAAGAGACGAAAAGAAGAGAAAGAATCATAACGTACTTGCAGAGAGGGCTTCAGAAGAAAGAAGTGCTTTACAAAAGAATCGTGCCTATTTGGAGTAATATGCCGTGTTTGAACATGCACACAGATGCCTACAAGCACCTAGTGCATATCTTGGAGGAAGCACAGGGTGGAGGCATGCCAGCTCCACTCTTTGTCTGCTTTGTATCCTGGGGGTGTGCAAACACAGAGCTCTCCTCGGCTCTGGTGAGCGAACTACCTCACAGAGAAGTGCTTGCCAAGCATATTCTGCACGGGGTGTCATACTCAGGATGCACGCTGCGTGAGAAAGACCAGGAGAGAGTTCTTTTGCATATGCAGACTTTCTTTGCAGAGCCAAGCAAGGGCAGACTGGAGAGTATCTCTTGGGGTCTTCGGTGCATATCTCAGAGCAGACAGACGGAGTTTCTCTCCAATGTATGTGACTGGGTATGCAAAAGCTTTGGAGTAAAAACACAGCAGGAGTGGGGCTTCCGTGCAGTGCTGATGCTTTCAGAATCTTTTGTTTCTCTTCCCCAGGCTCTCCAAATGTTTTCTCTTCTTCTGGAGGAATCTTCCAGAACACAGTCTTCAAACATGTTTTCTGCTTTAAAAGCTCTCTACACTCGGACAGCTGCTATACAAGAACACTTTCTAAACAATACGAGCTCCAATTCCAATTCCAACTCCAACTCCAACATTGACTCTGGTTCTGTGAGAGAGATATTTCTGAAGTGCATTTCCAAGCTGGCATTTCTAGTAGATGTATCCCCTTTAGATGCTCTTTCAGATCTGTACTCCTTTGCCTATGCGTGCATCTGCACATTTCCGCATTTGGAAGAATGGAAGAATGTATCAGAAGCTGTTATTGACAGACTTGGACTGTACAGCCCAAACAAGGCTCAGAAAGAGGCAAAGCTTCTTGGACGCATCTCAAAGCAGTACTTCCAAGAGGTGTGCGCTTCTCTTGCACCATACGCTCTTAAGCCTGCCAGGTATGCTAGAAAGGCTTTTCTTTCAGCTATCAAAGAGATTTCTCTTTCTGCCCCAATAGCCGCTACTGTGCAGTACCTTGAGCCGCTGTACAAGAAAGACTCGTTTCAAGAACAAAAACATTTGCTCAGTGCATTGCAGCAGTGCGTTCTTCTGTGCCACAGCAAGGGAGTGCCCTGCAGAGGGGCTGTACACCTGCTTCTTCCTTTGATAGAAAAAGCTGTTGTCTCTACCTGTGTGCAGGTTCAGATTCTAGGAGGCAAGCTTGCTGAGGCTGTAGCTATCTCGGCATGGGGAGTGCCTGCAGACTATGAAGTCTGTGTGCACTTGTTCAACTTGGTATTTCCGCTTGTTTTATCCAGGGCTACACAAGAGTGTGCTATTCAGATTCTTCCTGTCTTTGAAAGAAGACTATCTCTGGAGTTTCTTTCGGTGTACATGATTTCTGGAATGCAGCACCCATCTCCACATGCCCAAGCAGGCATTCGTAGAGCATATACGGCTCTAACACACAAGAACATACAGACACACAATAGAGCGCAGGAAATACTTCACTTTCTGTTTTCTCCGAAAGAATTTGCATGAACTACAAGTCAGAGCCGCTTTTCTACCCGCCAGACGAAGATACGTTTCTTCTTGAAGATGCACTGCTTGGAGACAGTGTTCCCTTCTCTCCAAAGCTCGTAGTAGAAGTAGGCTGCGGATCGGGACACATTAGCCAAATGCTTAGAAGATTGTACCCAACAGCGTATGTGCTCAGCACAGACATCAATCCGCATGCTGTGCAGTACACATCAGCTTCTCTTGAGCTATCCAACGGAGAAGCCATCAGAACATCTTTTGTAACAGGCATAGGAGCTAGAATAGACATAGCAGTGTTTAATCCTCCGTATCTTCCAAGCTCGTGTCTGTCTTCCATAGATGCCTGGATAGACAAAAGCTGGGCAGGAGGCGTAAATGGAATGGAAGTAACTTCTATGTTTCTAGAAGAAACAAAAGATGTGAAACTTCGCTACCTTCTGCTGTGCTCCTTAAACAATCCAGAAGCTGTTATTTCTTCTCTTTCACACTATACTGTAGATGTTATCAAACAGAAAAAGATCCTTGGAGAGCATCTGTATGTGCTAAGAATACATAAATGTTAGTGTTAGTACCCGTTTTTCCTCTCTAAGTCTTGCCAATATAACTTGAATATTTATTACCACAGATCCTCTTATATTCTTTACCATCAGCTTCTGCTTACTCTAATCAGTGAAAGTGTCATGTAATCGTATCAGTCTGGCATGTGTCCTGTTGTGTAGCCATCACAAGAGGCATTTACGCCAAAAAATATTCAACATGTGTTGTATTGTATTCTCTACAAGGCTAGACACACAACAACTAACATCACTGGCACTAGCATCAACACTAATACCAACACAAATTTGACCACCATCCTAATTTATAATAGTAGTAAAGGAAGGTCAGCCGGAGTTATACTAATTAAGAAGACAGATTACTCTATGAAGAATCCCTGGAGATACTGGTTTTTTCTTAGCCTTCCCAAGGACACCCGAACATATTTTGATCGCTCTATCATACATACACATTTCGACACAATGCTTGTGTATTTGTTCTTTTCGCATACGGTACACTTGTCTTTGAATATTCTGTACTCTATCATTCGCCTCCTGAATGAACAAATAGATTTAAACAAGTTACTCCGTGCGGATAAGACCGGAGACTTCTCTGTGTGTATGGCCCAATGGAGTATTCCCCTGGTAAAAACTATCTATTTATTCAAGTACTGGCCTGTCTTGCTGTTTACACTCGCACATCTGCAGGAACCATTCTGTGTAGGTTGCTGGGAGCATAATACTGCAGGCTATCCCTGCGCGTCTTCTTCAGAGCTGTCTTCTCCCGACCCCTCTTCAGAGAGCTCTTCAAACTGTGCTTTGGGGCCGAAGACTGTAGGCGGCATAAAGAGGCTGTAAGCTCCTCCTCCGCCTTCCAGCCTCTTTTCAAGCTTCTCCAGAACTTCTGTCAGCACTTTCTCCCCAACTTCTCCGTCTTCACACATCACAGAAAAAGAGAACACAGGGGAAGACACCAGAGATATGTCTACATTTGGATACTCATTCTCTAGCTTCAGAAGGACTTCTCTTACAACAAGTACTCCGTTTCCTTTGTTGCACTTCACTTCGGCATCTGCTCTGATTTTGATTTTGGGAACAACAAATTTTTGTTTTACCAGAGACTCCACTTGGTCCAACAGATCATCTGTGATAAACTCTGTTCTCTTAAGCTTGGACTGCAACACCTTTTCTCCTGCAAGAACCTCTCTAAAACACTTGTACAAAGAGCCCCACTCTTTTTCTGCCTCCCATCCAAAATCTTTGTACAGTTGAGAGAGAGTACTTCCTGTTTTCACAACAGCACTCTGCATAAAGTTGTGTGCTATTTTCCCTTTGTAGTATCTTTCAAATGCAGAGAGCTTCTCTTCATACTGCGCTCTTTTTTTGCTCAGGTCAATATACCCCTTCTCTTTGTCTACTTTCAGGACATAGAATCCATCAAGCCCTCCTATCTTGATGTACTTGTGTATGTTCCTTGTTCGTTTTTTGATAAGCTCGCTGTACACTACAAGCGCTTCTATCTCGTTGTACTCTGGGAGGGTAATGTATGCCCCTATTTCCGTTAGAGTTTTGATTCTTCCCACAACGACTTCTCCTTCTTTAGGATATTTTTCAAAATAGTATCGATGTAATTGGTTACTTTCCATGGGGCAACTAAAAATAAAATTTAAATCCTCTTGTTTTAATTAAATTCAGATGTGGAGAAAAGACTTAGAAAATCTAACTCAATATAAATTTGAGGGAACGGACGACTCTTTTCTGTATGCATCTAGAGCAAAGGTATACTGGAACTCTTTGCTAGAAATAATACCGGAATGGGTTGCTCCAAATGTGATTACAATGCTGGGATTTCTCTGCATGATCTTCTGCTTCTGTGTAGTGCTTGCTTTCGACAGAAACCTTCAAGGAAGAAGCAGACTTCTAACGCTTTTGATAGCCGTGTCTATGTGGGCGTACTCCACAATGGACTGTCTAGACGGAATGCAAGCACGGAAGCACAAAACAGGCTCTCCTCTTGGGCAGCTGTTTGACCACGGTGTGGACTCTATTGTGTGCACGCTCATAACATTCTGCATGGCTTCTGCAATTGGGCTGGAGAACTACAGGGCGTACATTCTAATGCTCAGTGCAGGGCAGTCTGTGTTTTACTGGGTAACAACCAAAGAGTTCTATGCAAAGAAGTTCTACCTTGGCATAATAGGCCCAACAGAGCTTATTGCAATGTGCTGCGTGTTTTTGCTCTGTCTTTCTATACTTGGACAGAACCGAGTCTTTTTTTTCAAAAAGAAGTACCCAACTCTGCTTGTCTATTCTATCTTTCTGGGGAGTTTAGGCGTGTTCTTTGGGGCTGCGATATACTTTGGATGGAAGATATGGGATCTGTGCAAGTTCAAGCTCTTAGAAGTTACAGAGCTCCGCAATAGAGTAAGCCTTTTGCTTCCGCACGCCTTGTTTACTTCCCTGCAGTTGCTAGTAGTGCGCATTGCTTTAGTGCGCACGTACATAAGTGACGTGTGGATTATGCTGTGCTATGTAGGGCTGTGTACGTTTTCCTTCTCTCTGTTTACTATCTTCACAATATACTCTCACCAGCGCGGGACTTTCTACATAGAGTATCCTTTGTTCCTTCCCTTCTTGGTTATTCTGGCTGGAGGTGTGCTTAAATACATCTCTTACAAGATTCTGCGGAAGTACATGACTATTCTGTTTATTATCGGGGCGCTTAACTATGCATACCACATTGGAAGTATTATCAGTGAAATCACAAGTACGTTGGGTATTTGTGTCTTTACTGTGAAATAAAAACACACTGCATTCTGCCCCCGGGCTATCTATACCTGTTTCTCTCTCCACTACAAGCAGTCTTATCTTGGATATTTTTTGTGCGCTCTGCTTATATACATATACTTTTGATACAGATTGCACAGATCTACTTTTGGTTATCACTATCTGGCACGTGCAAGATAGAAGCTGTACACCCCAAGCTGTCTCTATAATGTATCCTGTTCTCTTCTGAGATAGATGCGTGCGCGCGTCTAAGATAGAAGCGTGTGGAGGATGGTTCTTCTAGGTAGTGTGCCTGGGTCTAGCAACGGTATTTATTTTTGCAGAATTTGCATTTGCACTATGCATGTAAAAATTGAAGTAGTGCACGCTAGCTCTACAGAAACACAAGAAGTGTGCAGAATATTTTATGTTCCGCAGAAAAACGTGTGCACAGTACAAGACGTTATGCAAGAGCTAAAAGAGAAGTATTTCCCCTTTCTGTCCGTGTCTGGAGAGATTATGTACTTAGCAGATCCAGACAGATACGTGTTTGCAAGCTGGGCAGATGCCAAAGTCCTAGCCGAGCAGAGCAAAGTTTTAGCGTACATAGAAAACAATCCGCCAATCCAAACACTCCCCCAGAAAAGGAAAGAATGTGCAGTCAAAAAAAGCGCACCAATCAGCACAAGCACAAAAGAGTCTCCACCGAGTTTAGAAATAGCAGAGAAGAAGGGCCCTCAAGTGCCCAAGAAGACAGCAGATAAGACAGTTGCCAAACAGCCTAATCAGAGCAGTACGGTCACCAAGTCTCTCTTCTCCAAAGAAGTGTCTAAAGAAGCTATGCCAATAGGAGTAGAACTCAAAGAGACCGGAGAAGACTTGCCGGAGTGTGTACCTATACCTGCAGCAGCAGAAAATGCAAATGCGCCAGAAAGCAAAGAAACAATTGAAAAGTGCTCTGAGCCTACCAAGCCCTGTAGTGACAAGACAGATAACAGTGAGAACAGTAAGCCTTGCAATAACGAGTCTGAGTCTGAATCGGAGTCTGGATCTGAATATAGCGACTCTGAAAGCAGTTCTTTATCACAGCCTGTTCAGCTGAATGTACAAATACCAAGCAAACCATCTGCACACAGCAACACTCCTCGGGTATCTCTTGCAGATCTCAGGTCTAAAAGAATCAGCACAGCACCCACCCAGTTAGGTATATCTTCTGATAGAAAAAGAAAGATAGAAGAAGAAGGAAACGAAGCAATCAACAGAGTAGAAGACACCTCATCAAAGAAAGAAAGTACAGTGCCTGCAGACTTGAACACCACTATACCGTCCCTTCAAACCACAACTGGAAAGAAGTATTTACAAAAAGCAAGAAAACCCCCCAGCATCAAGAAAATACTCTCTCCTCCGCCATCCTATCAATCTTTCTAATCAGCACATAGCAATAAAGCAACTAATCCCAACGCCAGCGTCAAAGCCAACTCTGATATTACTACTAATAGCAGCACTGCCACTGCCACTAATGGAAATAATTCCCTACTCTATTCCTAATCTTGGCATTAGTAGAGAAGCTGGATATTTTATTTTGATGTTCCATAAGATGGAAGAGAAGCTTCTCACGTACCACAAACTAACAAAGAAAGAGCTCCGAGCAGTGTGCAGTAAAGCCATGGATGTGCTGCACCTAGAGTCTAACATTGTAAGAATAGACCCGCCTGTCGTTGTTTGTGGAGACATTCACGGCCAGTACAACGATCTTCTTACAATCTTCCAAATTAATGGAACACCAAGAAGAACAAAGTACGTGTTTCTTGGAGACTATGTGGACCGAGGGTCCAACTCTGTTGAAACAATCTCTCTTCTTCTCCTCTACAAAGTAATGTACCCGCAAAACATAATGCTCCTAAGAGGAAATCACGAGTCAAGAGAGCTAACCGAAACATATGGGCTCTACAAAGAAGTGCTGACCAGATACGCTTCGTGCGACGTGTGGAAGCTGCTGTGCGAAGTGTTCAACTACCTCCCTCTGGCCTGCTTAATAGGAAACAGAATTTTCTGCGTGCACGGAGGCATCTCTCCGTTTGCTCTGACCTTTGACAAGATTCTTCGCATCAACAGATTTGTAGACCTTCCTTCTTCAGGGCCCATGGCAGACATGCTATGGAGTGATCCCGGGTACATGCCGGGATGCTTTCCAAGTGACAGAGGGGCAGGGTACATCTTTGGCCCAGATGTCGTCCAGAAGTTTCTCTATCTCAACGATGTCCACATTGTGTGCAGATCCCACCAGCTTGTCAATGAAGGGTACAGGTTTGCATTCACCAACAGAGAGCTTGTCACTGTGTGGAGCGCACCCAACTACTGCAACCGCATGGGGAACAAAGCAACCTTTCTCAGAGTGGGAAAGAACCTCCGAATAGACGATGACTGTTTTGTTTTTTTCGAGCAGACGCTAAGACAGAACAAAGACGTGTCTTCACTCCCGTACTTCCATTAATTTTTTTGCACTGTAGCAATGGGAAGAAGCACAAAGATAAACAAGACTGTAAATAAACCTTTGATTAAGAAACAGCCTTCTTGTCTAAAGAAGGCGGCAGTAACGGGTGTTCTTCTTGCTTTGGCAGCCTTGGTTCTTAAGTACGGAGTGTTCAAGCTTCTAGACCGCACAGAAGATATAAACATAGATATAGAGTACATAGCCTCTTTTCCCACTCAAAACATATGGAATGACAAAATAGACGTGTGCACGCCCATGAAGGCTTTTGGTGTCGATTACATCTCTGAAGAAAACGAAGCTCTTAGGTACAGAAAGAACTATGTTATTTTTCAGGGCTTCCATAAGAACACGCTCGTGTCTAGCGTGTTTATTTCTGCTCTGTACTACAGATCCAACGATCCTCAGTCTCTAGAGAGGCATCCCGTGTTTGAGGTGTACAATCTATATGTGAACCCCAAGTACAGAGGACGTAGACAGTCTGTTATGCATTTGTACAAAACACTGCAGTATCTTCAAACTGTGTACAATGTCACAGAAGACACTTTGATTGGGCTGCACATATCTCCAAAAGACAAGTTCATGGAAGTAGCGTATGCTCTGTATCGTACCATAGGCTTTGTGCGCGGATCCTGGTGCGTGTACGGTCCGAATGACTACAGAGACGAGTACGACAAGCTTCTTGACATTCCTTATATGGACGATGTGATAGAAGAGCTTATTCTAACCAAAAAGTTCCCTCTGAGTTCAGAGGGAGAAGAACAGAAGTATTTTTGCATGTTTACCTCTCTCAAGTACTTCTTCAAAGAAGCGGAAGACCCTTTCTTTACCAAGAACCACTATGCCCAGTATATCTGGCAGGGAAAGAAAATTAGAAAACTTCTTGAGTCTAGGTATCAGTACTAACAAAATGGCAGCCTTGCTAATAAAGAGTTATATCTGTTAAAAGCGGGATATTTGTAGAGTAGTTCCAGGGGTGTATCATATAGGACTAGTGGGCAGTGCTTGTATTTCTCCACCGGAAATGCCATAACCAAAATTGTATATCTTAGAGCTTTATTAAATCTGGC
This sequence comes from Nematocida sp. AWRm77, assembly GCA_024244115.1. Classification (NCBI taxonomy): domain Eukaryota; kingdom Fungi; phylum Microsporidia; genus Nematocida; species Nematocida sp. AWRm77. The sequence goes on from JALPNA010000045.1 coordinate 19,334, forward strand.
TTGCACATTGGTTTATCAAGCAGCCCCGCAAGTACTCTCTCCCTTCTAGTATTTCCCTCATCCTAGCTATATATCCCCTATACTCTATACCCTATCCCCTATAGTGTATATCCTATAATCAGGTAACCGGTATAGCATTCTACTCAAAGCCTGCTCACAACTCTGCCCTATTGTTAGCAGCGGAAGTAGGACACTGTTTGGGTTAGTACATATCTTATGTTTCTTTGTCTTTTTCAGCTTTAGATTTCTGGTATGCTGTTTTTAGAATACTAACTACCTTTTCAAGCGTATACACACACTCTTTCTCCTTGCAGTACTCCAGAAACTCGTTCCACATGCTGTTCTTCTGCAGAAGAGCACTGTTCCCCACCACAATCAGGCAGTACTTGGCCCGGGTCAGAGCTACGTTCATTCTTCTTACGTCCTTCAAGAAACCTATGCCCGAC
>JALPNA010000043.1:0-18783 GCA_024244115.1 Nematocida sp. AWRm77
CCTCCATATCTTCCTTATCTTCCTTCTCCCCCTCCTTATCCTCAGTCTTAGTGTGCGGCGGCGTGCTTGCTGCAGGGAATGCCAGGGGAAGGTCTATTTCTTCATCAATGCCTAAATAGTCTATGCTTTCTCTGTTCTCTTTGACCAAACTTGTATCTTTGATCTGGCTTGTCTCTTTGAACAGACTTGTCTCTTTGACCAGGCTTGTCTCTTTGAACAGGCTTGTCTCACTGGAGTCTTCCTGAGTGCTTGGCTTGCTTCTTTTCTTTGGGCTGTCTTTGAGACTCCCGAACAGAAGAGAGACTTCGTTGAGACCCTTCTCTGTTTCTTCTTCTATTCTCTTTCTTTTCCGTGCGATGTACCGATGCACTTTGTACTCTATGAAGGAGACTTCTCTTCCTTCCAGTCTCAGAGACTCTTTCCTGTACCCAATAGCTGTTTTCTTCTGCCACTCTTTCCTTAGCACAAACACTCTCTCGGGCACTTCAAGCTTGTGCGAGAGGAAGTCTACCCTCACTCCCCCCGTGCTCACTTTCTTTTCCAAGTCTTCTACGGGGTATGCCTTTGCTTTGATTCCTTCGTTCAGAATGCTTTGTGCGCACACTTCGCACTTCTTCTCTGTGAAGTGTTCGAATAGCTGCAGGTACAGCCAAGAGCTTAGGCACCCCACTCCTTTCATCCGCATAAGGAAGAGCACTGAGCTGTCTCCCGTCCCAGCATACAGTCTTTTCCACAGAGACGTGTACCATGGATTGTTTTGGAAGTACGGAGTGTCCAGGTAGTGCAGAAGAACCTTTTCTAGCTGTGTGTCTTCCACGGCCTCGTTCTCTAGCACAATTCCAAGCATAGGCTCCTAATACGAATAAATAAATTTTTTGTTCATGTACCTTTCGTTCCCCACCTTCTCTACTAACTAAGGACAGTAAGGATATTATTTGGAGAAATACCAATTACCAATACCAATACCAGTAATAGTAACAGGAATGTTAGTAACAGTAGTATTATTAGTATTAGTAGTATTAGTAGTATTATTAGTATTAGTAGTAATGTTAGTACTGGTGATACTAACACTGGGGCTACTAGCAGTACACAGCGTTGGTACTTGTGTTGATGCTAGTGTTGGTACTTGTGTTGATGCTTGTATTGATGCTAGTGTTGGTACTTGTACTGATGCTAGTGCTGATGCTAGGGGTGGAGTGTTGCTAGTGCTGGTATTGATGCGTAGATTTATTGAGATAGTGTGTTTGCACTCTGGGTTACACTTGGACTTGGAGTTGCGCTCTGGCTTTTGGCTTCTTCTTTAGTCAGGAATCTGCCCGAAGGCGCTCTGGGTCTTTTCATGGCATGTTTGTGCCTGCTTTCGTGCTGGTATCCTACATCTTTCTTCTTCTCCAGAGAGTCTAGATAGTCCCTTCTTTCCTTTCTCCTTTTGATGTACGGGTACTGGCTGGCATTCACAAAAATCGGCTGCTCTTCCGTCTGCGGGTACCCAAAGTTGAACTCTGCGTACTTCTCCGGAGCCTTCTCGTGCAACGGCTTTTTGATGTACGGAGGAAACTCCATCTGCTTGGGCTTCTGTGCAGGAGCTTTGAAGGGCCCAAAGTCTTTTGGCTTCTGCGCAGCAGGCCCGGGCTGGGCACTCGCATACTTGTCCAGGAAATAGATCGGATCTTCCATTGCCCTGTTTACATACTTGGGCTCTTCCGTCATGGAGAACCTGAACTCCGTGCTGAATCCTTTTTCTTCTTCTTTGAAAGAGTACCCGTACTGCGGAAGATTGGATATGTTGAACGACTCGTCCTCTTCCTTGTACATATTCAATTCGTCTTTGTTATGCATGTTCAGAATGCAGTTTGGCCCTTTATAGGCACTGTAACAGCAAACAAACACACCTATCACCATGCACACGGACGTTTTACTGGCCTACCGCATGAGGAAGTTGCCCAGGTCGTTTTCCCTGGCCCGCCACACACACAGCGTTTCATCTCCCGACCCCGTGGCAAAGTACTCCTCGTCCGTGCTCATTCCGAAATGAATCACTCTGTTCTTGTGCCCTTCAAACACTCTCGTCTGCCTGTGCCCCCCCATCTTGGAGATGCGAATGTCGTTCTGCGAGTACCCGTGCGTCGTGATCAGCTCGTTCTTCCTCGTCCACCGGAGATTGCATATCTGCGACCCGTAGTCTTTCGACTCCGTGAGGAAAGGCGTGCTCCCGGAAAGCTTCCACACCTTCACCGTCCTGTCCGCCGTGCCTCCCCCCGTCGCCAGCATGTCCGTCCGCTCGGGGCACCAGTCTATGGCCTTCACTGCAGCCCTGTGCGCCGTGATGTTGTGCAGCACCGCACTTGGAGCACGTCCGTTGAGAATGCACACTTTATTATCGTTTCCCCCCGTGGCCAGGTACTCCCCGCACGGAGAGAAAGAGATGCCGCACACTTCCTGCGTGTGCACCGTCACGGACTGCGTGCTGTCCCCCGTGCGAAGGTCGAGGTACTTCACAGACCTGTCCCTGCTCCCCGTGAGCATTTGCTTCCCGCTCCACCGAATCACGCCTATCCTCGACTTGTGCTGGTGCTTCCTTGCCACGACCTTCCCCTCCATGTCTATGATGGCCACGTCTCCCGTGCACGTCCCCACGCCGACGGAGTCTCCTCCCGGGGACAGCTTAACAGACGTGATGTACGTGCTGTTCAGCCTGCTCAGGAGGGAAGTGCGGCCCGTGAGGAAGTTCTGGACGAAGACTCTTTCGTCCAAAGCAAACACAATACTGCTTCCCTGCCAGTCTAGGAGGCTGCTGTAGAAGTCGTCTGCAAGTCCCTTCACGCGCGTTGTGCGGATGGGTCCCGGGGGCTTCTCTGCATGCGGCTTTGTCTCGGCAGGCGGGGCTATCTGCAGGCAGGAGTTTTTCAGAGAAGAAAAAATCTTTCTGTACTCCTGAGCGAACGCTTCTTGTTTCGTGCCTGGACACTTCTCCAGAAGATCGTCCTCTGAGAGGGTGGGCTGTTCTGCGAGGAATGTAAACCTGCGCATTGTTTACAAACAAACGTTCAATTTGACGCCACGCTTTTCTTTGTGTCTCTGTGTCTATTGGGGCTAAATGAAGTCTTCGTACTCTTCTGTTTTGGAAGGGGCCTGCTGCACCGGCTCTTCCTTCGCGAGCCTTTCCAGTGCGCCCGACGTGTCCATTGTTTCTATCTCTACGTTTTGCTGGTTGACTACAATGCTTGCCACGTACTTCTTGAACCTCTGCAGGGACATAATGCTCTCCTCTATCGTCTCTTTCGTGATGAGCCGGAACACATTAACCGACTTCTTCTGCCCAAGCCTGTGCGCCCTGTCCATTGCCTGGAGGTCCATCATTGGGTTCCAGTCGTGCTCAAAGAAGATCACGGCGTCGGCTCCCGTTAGGTTCAGCCCCAGCCCCCCCGCATGCGTTGTCAGGTACATAACCGCCATCTCTGGGTCCGCGTTGAACTTCCTAGCTAAAGCAGCTCTTTCCTCCCCCTTCACCGTCCCGTCCAGCCGGCACCATTTCATCTCGGGGAACACGGCAGAGACGCTTTTAGAGAGGAGGTCTATCGTGCCCTTGTACTGGCAGAACACAAGAATCTTGCTCGTCTGCACCATAATGTGGAGCAGGTCCAGGAGAGCGTGCACCTTCCCAGACGCGCTGGCTTTCGCCTCTTTCAGCGTGAGCTTCGCCCGTGCCAGATCGGGAGCTGCAAGCAGCGCGGGGTGCGAGCACGCTTTCACGAGCTTGGAGAGAAGACCGAAGTTGCTCGAGGAGGAAGACACCCCGCCGTACTCCCCGCGCGCATCGCCCTGCTCTGCAAGGGCTTCGTACACGCACTTCTGTGCCTCTTCCATCTGGACGTACACGTCTTTGATGACCTTCGGGGGAAGGTCTGAGAGCACCATCTCTTTCATTCTTCTGAGCATGAAAGGAAGCACCATCTTGTGGAGGTCTTCCAGCCGCGTCTTTGCAAGCTCTGCATCCCGGATCGTGCCTTTCCCCTCCCGCCCCCGCTGGATAGGCTTGAGGTACTCCCGCGCAAAGTCTTTCTCGCTGCCCAGGTACCCCGGCATGAGAATGTCGAAGAGGGCCCACAGCTCGTTCACGGAGTTCTGGATGGGCGTTCCGCTGAGGAGAAGCCTGTGCTGCGTCCTGAGCTTCTTCACGCGCGTGTGCAGCAGCGTGTTTGCATTCCGGATGACGTGTCCTTCGTCGAGCACGAGGTAGAACCACTCCACCTGGGCAAACATCTCCCAGTTCACTCTGAACTTGTCGTACGAAGCCACGCAGAGGTCTGTGCGCCCAGCGTCTAGGATGCTCCCGCTTGTAAGCCCTGGAAAGTGCAAAGATATTTCCGAGTGCCAGTACCCCGTCAGAGCCGTGGGGCAGAGCACAAGGACGTTGAAGGGCTTCTTTTCCCCCTTGGCCTTTTCGTGGGAGAGGAAAGCAAGCACCTGGATGGTTTTTCCAAGGCCCATGTCGTCGCAGAGAATGCCTGAAAGCCCGCTTTTTTTCAGGAAGGCAATCCACTCCACGCCCTTGCGCTGGTACTCGCGCAGGACCACGTTCATCTGGACCTGCGACATATCTTCTGGCTGGAGCATTTTATCTATCCTTTCCCTCTCCCCCTCTATCATCCGTGCAAGGTCTTTGCGCGCACACTGCACGGGCCCGCGGAGGTGGATGGCAGGCACAACGGCTGAGAATGCCTTGGATGCGCTTTCTCTTATTCCCCCGGCAGAGAAGTGTGTGTTGACGACTTGGACGAGGGGGGAGACGAGTGGAGTGAGCAGGTACACCCTGGAGAAAGGAAGAATCTTTTCAAAGAAGCCAAGCAGAGGCGTGTGGTCTGCACTTCTGTCCTCTACAACGCCCTGAAGTGCACTCACCATCTTCACAATCACGTCTTCGTTGAGGTCTTCCCTCTGTGTGATCAGGTGCCCCACGACTTCGTGTGCCCTTTCTTCCACGGCCGTGTCAAAGACAAAGCACAGCTCTTCCGTCTTTTGAAAGAACGCGATGGTGGGCCGGAGGAACTCCACGCACTTGCGTAGCTCCCTCTTCAGGGCAGCAAACGTCTCCGTGGCGAGGAAGACGTCTCCAAGCACTTCAAAGAGAGAAAGGAGTCTCCACGGCTCTTTCTCCAGCACTGCCGCGTCTTCGGAAAGCTTTACTCTCTTTGCCGGTGCAAGCGGTGCAGATGTTGATACTGAGGCAGATGCTGATGCTGAGGCAGATGTTGATGCTGAGAGAGTCCTCCCTTCTTCCTTCTCCTTCTCTTTTTCTTTCTCTTCTTCTTTCTCTTCCTCTTCTCGGCCCTTCACCACGCACTCCACGCCGAGGTGCAGGACGCTCTCAAAGCGTGCGGGGCACAGAGAGAGGGCCAGAGCCACCATTCTCAGGAGGGGCGTGTGTGTGCGGATGTTGAACAGGTAGATAAGAGACGCTGCATCTTCTTCCGTCTGCACGCCTTCAAAGAGCCTGGCGAGGGCATACGCGCTTCTGTTCAAGTCGCCTTTGTTCTCTTCCACGGCACTTCCCTCCCCAAGGAAAGTCTGTGCCAGGCGCGCCCCCCACTCTCTGCCGCCTGCTGCAGCATGGAGAGAAAGAAACACGCACGAGACGGCTTTGCAGAGCACGAAGTACGGGAGAGAAGAGCACGTCTCCTCTGTGAAGAAGCGCCCCACTACGGGAGAGAAAGACTCTACCGAGAGAATGCAGAGCAGAGCTGCCGTTCTTCCCTCCAGAACTCTTTCCTCTCCCGCTGCCTTGCACCCTGCATCTGTTGTGCACAGGTCTGTTTCTCCAACGACAATAAGCGAGTCTATCCCGGGGAGGGCACTTCCGTGCGTGGAAGACTGCACGATCAGGGAGAGGAAGCCCCGGAGGATCTTTTCCGTTTTCTCTGCATGCGGGTCCAAGTGCCGTGCTATCTTCTGCACGAGCTCTTTGCTCCTGCTGCGTATCTCTTCCTCTTCTTCCATCATCACTCCAAAGAGAACGGCTGAGAGGGCGTCGCACGGGCACACGACGGGGAGGGAGGAGAGGAGAGAAAGCACGGCCAGCTTAACCGTGTCTATGGGATTCCGGAGGAGGGAGAGCACAGAAGTGTACCTCTTCTTTTCCATCTTCCCCAGGGAGAAGCCGAGTCCTTGGATCTTTTCAAGCAGGCCTATGATCTTGGCCTTGGCAGCTGCCAGGTCCTCCTCCTCCTCCAAAGCACTCCAGCACGTCTCCACCGTGTCTTCTATGTCGATCACCTCGGATATATCGGGCATGCATGCATCCTCACTCTCACTCACACCCACACTCACACCTTTCTCATTCCCCTTCTCCACACTCACACCTTTCTCATTCCCCTTATCTTGTGTCGTGTATGCACTGAGTATCTCTGTGAGAATGCTTGCAGAGACGCCTTTCACGTCTTCGTCTAGGTCCACGAGAAGGGAGAGGCAGATCGTCCCCACACTCTGCACAATCTTCGGCATGGTCCGCGCACACTCTGGCGTGAGGACGGCTTTGATGCCTATCAGCCCGCTGTACTTCACCTGCCAGTCTTCGTAGTCTCCAAGCTTCACAAGAAGAAGCAGCACGGAAGAGACCGTCTCCTGCGAGAGAAAAGAACACATCTCTCTAAGCGCACGCCCTACTGTTTCCCGCACGGGAGAGACGGCGACGTCCATCTCGTAGTCGTTGAACCTGTCCATGATCAGCGTTGTCAGCAGGGCCCGGAGGAACTCGTGTCCGTCAAGCGTCCCTGCTCTGTGCACGTGCGCCTCTCTTCCCTGCATGCCCCGCACAAGGCCTAGAATTGTCTGTGCAGCTCCGTGCCTCTTCTCCCACTCGAAAGAAGAAAGGTTCTTGCAAAGCAGCTTGTAGAAGTGCGCGGGGCTCTCTACTTCCCGCTTCTCTTCTTCGTGTTTCTCCTTCTGTCTTTTCTGCTTTGTGTTTTCCTTCTTCGCCATGCCTGGGAAGGTAAGGTTGCTCAGACTCAGCACTACGTTGTGGTCCTCCAGGTCTATGTAGTCTTTCGCTGCATGCGTCTCTCCCCCTTCCGTGTAGAAGGAAGCCAAGTACTTGGGCCCCTGCATGGCCCTCTCCAGCCCAAACACAAAGGCGTCTTTCTCTCTGGAGAAGGCGTCGGGGAGTGTCCCCACACGCGCCATCTCCTCTACAATCTTCGAAGCAGCCACTCTGTCCTCCCAGGACGCACTTTCTGAAAGAAAGAACGCCTCCACAAGCAAAGTCTTCACCAACCCAGGCACTCCGCAGTACGTAGACATAATCTCGTACGTAAGGTGTCTTTTCACCCCTTTGCTGGACGAGCTCCTAACTGCTTTAAAAAGCTTCTCTATGCTGCTCATAAAAATAATAAATTCTCTCTTCTTCCTCCTTTTATTCTTCTTCCTTTCCCAGGAACACACACGGATGTCTCTTTTCCCTTATGGATCTTCCATAGTGTAGTGGTTATCATCTCTGCTTGTCACGCAGGGGACCGGGGTTCGATTCCCCGTGGGAGAGCTTTTTTACTACAGGCGGAAAAAAAACACAATGCCCTGCGTCACGGCATACGCCAGAATCATGTTCTCTGCAAAGTTGAGAATCTGTGTGAACACGTACTCGTTTCTCTGCCACGAACTCATCGGCACAACGGAAAGATCGGCCTTCTCCCGGCACGACGGGCACACGTCTTTCTTCCCCAGAATCTTCCAGTTCTGCAGGCACTCTTCGTGGAAGCTTTCCCCGCACTTTAGCTGCACTCTCTTCCCCCCGTGTCCTCCGTGTCCTCCCTTCTCTAGGCCTTCTGAGTCCTGGCTGCACATCTTGCACACACTTCCCTGTGCCTTCGCACTCACAGACGGAAGAATCGTCCCTGAGGCCCGGTAGCTGATGAAGTTCAGGCATATCCGCGTCACAAGCGTAAAGTACAGCGTGTACATCGCCAAGTACATCCCCCTTCTGTACACGCCCCCCGTTGCCGTGAAGAAGCCGTACGCAATTGCCACGTACGCCCCCAGAGAAAGAAGCATGCTTGCTTTGAACACTTTCCTGTACCCTGCATACAGCCGCGTGGAGATGCCCTGCGGCCTCCTCCCGAGAAAAATGTCCCAGAAGAGTGCGCAGTGCACCCCCGCTACAAGGCCCCAGGCGCAGGTGAACACCCAGGACCGAGACACAAGGGCCGTTGCAAGGGGGAACAGCAGAAGCGTGCAGTGACTTGCTACCGTGAAGGTTTTCGAGCTGAACCTCTTCCAGACATATGCCAGTATCTGCACGCCTACAAAGACAATGCCCAGGGCTATAAACGACTGCAGGACTAGCCCTTCCCCGCCGTCTACTTCTACCACAACCAGCTCCTTCACTAACACTCCGTCTTCCATCTGGTGCACGCTTGTTCTTTTTATCACATTCCGCACGTTCCTTATCACCACGGGAACGACCTCCTCATTCGGAGTGCTTCTTTGTGCTACCGTATTCTCTAAGTGTGTTTGTTCCATTTTATTTGGCAAATATTTCTCCTTTAATCCCCAGACACGTCCAGGGAAGGAAAGCCTACCTGAGACACACCTGACGCAGAGACGCCTTTATCTTTTGGAGGAGCCGGGAGTGCTTCCTGCTCGGATAGAAGACGTCTTCTGCAGAGAGAAGGACCTGCAGAAGAAAAATAACGTCGGAAGCAGGTCCTTTGGAGAGAAGAGCGTCTGCCTCTTCAAGGACTCTTTCCAGAGTGCGGGTGAGCCTTTCCAGCCTCCTGCCCAGCTCTTGGTTGATGTGCACAAGAGAAGAGACTCGGTTCTGCATGTCTGTAAGGCGCAGAAGCTTCTTCTCCCTGCTCTTTCTGGCAGCCATCTTGTTCTTTTCCTTCTTCCCAGACTCTTCCGTGCACGCAATAGAGACCATGGTCTCTGCTACTTGAAGTCTTTCGTACTCTTCATCGGGGAGTGAAGGCCTTGGAAGAGGCTTTGTTTCGTGGAAGGATATGTTTCTGTAGAAAGAAGAAGGACGTCTCTGGGGTGATGGGGGATAAACTCTTCTTTTTCTTTCATCCATTCCGAGAATCTTCTTTTTAGATATATAGCCTAGGAGTTTATCCTGAAAAAGGAAATTTAAAAGATGAATAATAAATATTAGGTAATACCCCACTTCCACTTCCGTATTGGTACTACTACTACCATTTCTAGTACTACCATTCCATATTGGTACTACCAATGCCACTTCAGTACTACCACTTCCATATTACCAATACCACCTCAGTATTGCCACTTCAGTACTACCATTCCATATTACTAGTACTACCATTATTACCATTCCATATTTACTTCCATATTTGTACTCTACAAATTAAAGAAAGTAAGTAAAGAGAAAAGAAAAAGCAAAAGAAAAAGCAGAAGTAAAAGGAAGAAGAAAGGACAAGGAAGTAGAAAGTAGAAAAAAGCAGAAGGAAGAAGAAAGGACAAAGAGATGGAGAAGAAAGACAAGGGGAAGAAGGATAAGGAGAAGGAAGAGGAGAGAAAGAAAAACACAACAGAAGATTTGTGCAGGCTCAAAGAAAGACTAGAGCACTTGGGCCTGCAAAGAAAGAGTATACTGCAGCACTTGGACGGAGAGAGAAAGCTTTTCCCTTTCGTCTGTGAGTACAAAGAGATTCTTCAGAAGCTAGACAAAGAAGAAGAGTACATTGCCATGCAGATGAATAAACTCAAAGAGGGGGGAGTGTTTACTTCTTCACTGGGAAAGAAGTCAACGGACCCAGAAGTGCAGTTTATCTGGCGCAGAGAAAGGTAAGTGGAGATGTGATGGTGTGATGGTGTGATGATAGGAAGATGTACCACAGACGAGTGATCGTGATCTTCCATCATACACACATGATGGGCAGATCTCTAGTGATCTGCTGATAAAAAGATTAGATAAAGTATTTATTCAGAAAAGATTTGTAAATTTAACATGCATCTAGTAGGTATACTTACACTCGCTCAGTTCTTGAGCAGTTTGTGGAAAGGATCAGACACAGCAGAGATACACGGAAGTACGGGCGTGCTTAGAAGCACCCTTGCTGGAGAGAGCAGTGCAGTAGAGATGCATGCTTTCTTGGAAGAGCACCCAAGAATTTACAAAGCCATAGAAGAGGCAGAGAGAGAGACAAAGAGAGAGACAAAGAGAGAGAAGGTAGATAGCACAAGCACGGAAGACCAGCACGATGAACAAAGAATGTATATGGACATGGACATGAACATGAATGGGAGAGATAGTCTTCCGTACAGCTACTACATCAAGCCAAAGATAGATGTGCAGCATGCAGGTATGCTGCAGTCACGCTCAAAAATACACCCTGGCGTGATGAATGCATTGCTAGAACGTGTGCGCAGCCAAATACAGAGCAGTTTGTTCATACTAGACAACAATACAGACGGGGAAAGATTTATCGACAGGCTCATCCAGTGCTACTCTTCAAGAGGCATATACGACCCCGCAGTGAAACAAACACCTGAAGAGGAGCAAGCCATAAAAGAAGCAATCCTGCAAATTAGCATAGTGATGAAAAACAAACTAAACACATGGTTAGTGGTAGAGAATAGGTGTAAATACCTATCAGGAAAGTTACTACCAGAACTTAAAGAAAGCATAAAGGCAGGAAATAACGAAGAAAAACACTTATCTATGTTCGAAGACAGCTTTCTTGCTCTTTGGAATATTCTAAATCGAGTTGAATATATTGATTCAACGGACATAAAAAACGTGCCGTATAAGTTCAAACAAAGCATACAAAAGACGCTTAGAAAGCTCTGGAAAAGAAGATACCCAGATCCAGAAAACCCAGGCACAATTAAAATAAGCATAGAAGATATTAAAAACCTGAAAATACACAATAACAACATCGTTCAAATCCTGAACCTGTGCAGCTACTTGATAACACAACAATCTGAGATAGAGACGCTATATCCGTCATGGAAGCCGTCTCTAAAGGATTTGATTGTGGAACTTATCACAACTCTCAAGATTGATTCAAAGTACATGTATCTCTTCACGGGGACGGGGGGCATACTAACCAGTGCACAGAAACAAGAAGAAATAAGGAAGATGTTGAAGGAAATAGAAGAGCATGTATACATGTACAGACTAGGCCTAAACATTATAAAGGTTAACAGATCTGATATGCAACAGATTATCCAGATAGCAAAAGAAGACCTGAAAAAGAAGACAAGAGGACTACAGGATCCAGATAGCCATATAACCAAGCAGCAAGTAAAGGAAGAAAAACTAAGAATACACAGGGTCTTTAATCATGTTGCAAATACTATCTGTTCCAATGTTCGGAGTACAAGTCTCTATATACAGCATATGAAAGACTACATTGCAAAGAAAGAGAAGAACATTATAGAAAATGTGCAGTACAGTGTAGATGTGTGCAAGAACATGTATGAGGATGTGAATAGGTATGAGGATGAAGATAAGAACAAGGCACAGAACCCACAATCTCCAAAGCCAGTTCCAGCATTAGTGTCAACACCCAAGCCAGTTCCACAGACAGTTCCAACACCCAAGCCATTGCCAAAGCTTACACCCAAGCCAGTTCCACAGACAGTTCCAACACCCAAGCCAGTTCCAAAGCTTACACCCAGTCCAGTACCACAGGCAGTGCCAACACCCAGACCAGTACCACAGGCAGTTCCAACACCCAAGCCAGTCCCACAGGCAGTTCCAACACCCAAGCTTACGCCCAAGCCAGTTCCAGCATCAATTCCAACACCCAAGCCAGTTCCAAAGCTTACACCAAAGCCAGTCCCACATACAGTACCACAGGCAGTCCCACAGGCAGTCCCACAGGCAGTCCCACAGACAGTCCCACAGGCAGCCCCACAGGCAGCCCCACATACAGTCCCACAGGCAGTGCCAACAACAGAAAATCCGTTGTTATCTGTAACTCCGCAAAAAGCTGTATACAGCAAGGAAGCAGAAGCTCTTCTTAAAGTGTACAAGAAAATAGATGGTGTTGTAAACGAAGCTTTGAAGATAAACCGAACGGAAAACCATGAAAGGTACGTCCACAACATCCTGAAGTGCACTGGGAGGGCACTGGAAGAGATACAAGACCTGAAAGAGAGCAAAGAGATACAGCACATTTCCAGAGATATAAGAGTGCACATGCCTAAATCATCTATCAATGGCAGTTCAGCATCTACGTTTAACGAGGTCATTGATATGTATTGGGAACTCGTGGGCGGATACATAAAAACACACGCTGATCTAAACGATATCTACGTGGAGATGGGCAAAAAGATCCAGAAAAAGAAAAAAGACTTGCAAGACCAAATATCCCGTACAGAAACAGAGCTTTTGCTGTACACAACGGACGAGAAAGACGGCCAGAAGAAGCTAGAAGAAGTCTCCAACTCAGATAGAGTAGAGAGCATATCTCGGATAAAAGACAGCCAGGCAGCAGTTGAAAAACAGATAGCAGACATAAAAGCCATAATCAAAGAAGCAAACAGCACCATAGCAGACCTGGAAAAATCCACCAAGAAGACAGAGACAGGCACAGCCAACCCGAAGCAAAAAGTAACCATTCAGGTTCAGCTGGCGAGCACAGAAGAAGAGGTCAGGAGCACACAAAAGAAAAAAGAAGACCTGAAGCAAGCGGTAGACCTTACTGCAAAACTAGACGGCCAGATACAGGCACTTGTCTCCCTGGAGACAACGGGCAAAGATCTAGCAGGTCTTGCAGAGAAGATAAAGAAAGAGAAACGAGGCACAAAGAAGTACAAGGCCCTTATAAAGGAAAAAGAAAAAGCAGAAGAGAAAACAAGAAAGGCTTTGGACGCGCTTTTCTCGTCTTCGAAGGTGAAGGTCACAACAGACATGTTCCAGAAAGCGTATGGAAGCATTACAGAAGGGGTTCTTCAAGAAGAGAAGCAAGCCAAGCAGACGGAGCAACAAAGCACGGCATGCCAGAAAGACGTTACCCAGCTGCTGGATAAGCTAAGCAACCAAACGCAAACTCTGGAGCACCAAACCAAGATATACTGCAGTGCACAAGAAAAAGCTGTCCAAGAGAAAGAAGAAAAAGCCTGCAAAAAGATAACTGACAAAATACTGGAAGAAACCAAAGCAAGCCAAGAGATCTACAACAAGCACAAGGAAGAGCTAGAAGCAAGCGTGGAGAAAGTATTCAACGAGCTGAACAAGCTAACGGGTCTTTCAGCAGTTCTAAAGAAAACCACAAAGGAGATAAAGGACCAACTCCTCTACCAGGAACTCATTATCCAAAAAATGAACTTCTATTCAGACAGGATAAATGCCATGTCGAATAATTTCAACACAGAGCGGGAAAAGGCACGTCTCAAACTCCAGTTATTGAGCAAATGCACGAAAGATCTGGATGAACTTAGCAAGGATGTCTCATTAGGGGAAAAGCTCGTAGAAACTCCAGTAGACTACTTTAAGCTCTTTGGAGGACGGGGCATAAACACCAGCCGATAGTAGTAGGGTTAATAAGAATGTCCTACCATCCACCCTATCATAAGGATACCCTACCATAAGGATGTCCTACTATCTATCCCACCATAAGGATACCCCACCATAAGAATGTTCTACTATCTACCCTATCATAAGGATACTCTAACATACCCTACCATAAATCCACCCTACTATCTATCCCACCATAAGGGTCCTACCATAAGAATGTCCTACTATCTACCATAAATCCACCTTACTATCTACCCTACCATAAATCCACCCTACTATCTACCATAAATGATAATATGATAAATATAGTCAATGCATCACAATTCTGTTTTTATTCACTCTCAGTATCGCATGGACTGCTGACTGCACTGTCGTTGTCGGTATTGTACGCACTCTCGTCATCACTTTTGGCACTGCCCTCTTCTTCTTCCTCGCTTTCTTCTTCGGTGCTTGTGCCCTCGCTGACAGTTTCTTCGTCGCTGTCTTCTTCTGCGGCATGGTGCGGGGCATACGCCTCTTCTCCCACTTCGCTCCTGCACTTTACATTCTTTGTTTCCAGGTACGTTTCAAAAGCACTGAACTCTGTTTTCTGGAGACCGTTGAACATGTGCTCTTTCTTATCCTCCATGATGATGCGCACGTCAAACGTCTTGGCCGTTCTAGCACTCAGGTTCACCCGGCTAAACTCAACCACGCTGATGCGGCTGTATTCAATGTACGCAATCTTCGGGATGAAGAAGAACCCTTTCCTAAGAGGGTACAGGTACCCCTCATTCGCTTTGGAAGAGCACTTCAAAGACTTGTTCTCCGTAGACGTTCTGAACACGTCTGTTTGCACGGCAGTGAGCTTGGAAAGTGTTTGGAGCACCTGGAGGAAGCACTCTGCAAGTCCGTCTCTGTACTGCAGGGAGAGGCCCAGACTCTCCAGCTTCTTTTCCTCTTCTGGATCGGGGATTAGGGTCTGCTCAGGAACCTGCTCTACCTCTGGAGTGCCTGCCTCCTTTTCCTCTTCGGGAGTCTCCTCTGCACTCTTTGGCCTCTTCACGCCTTCTTCTTGGCTCACTACGGACACGCTGTCTTCGTCTTCGTACTCAATCACGGAGTTCTTTCCAAGCACAACCTTCACTTGGTCCGTTGGAAGAAGCATGTTCACAAAGTAGTACCTGGTTTGTCCCTGGCGGATCGGGGTTTTCAACTCAAGCACCAGGTACATCATGTCTTCTTCGGCTTCTTCCGTGTTTCTTTCGAGGAAGAAGATCCTCTGGATGCTTTCAAACAAAATCTGATGGCTGTACGTTTTCCCAATCAGGTGTATAGATGAAGACGTAAGGGCAAGCTTTGACTTCCCCCTTGGAAGGGCGCACATGACCTCTTCAATAGACAGAACTTCCGTCTGGTCTCCCTCGTCCGTGATGCTTTTTATCTGCTCAACAAGCGTGTAGACGCTGTTCTCTTCGCGGAGGGAGCCAAACCTGATTTCTGTGGTTCCGTAGTACGTTTCGTTGATGTCTATGATGCCTTCCCCCCTTCTCTCGTACGCGTTGGAGATAGCACTGAGAGGAATCTCAAAAAGTGTTTTCTCCCCCTTCTTCATCTCCACGTACGCATCAAGCACGTCTATCTTCCCGTGCACATTCCCATCCACTGCCAGCTGCCTGTTGTACACGTTCATTTTGTAGTGCTTCTTCGCATACTGCTTGATGTTTTCAAGAGAGTCTGCACTTATCCCGTCTATAATGTACACTGCTCCGTTTTTCTTTGTTACTCGCAGCACATGAGCTACTACTCCGTAGTACTCTACACACTCTTTTATCTCTTCAAGCTTGATTGTCTGTATCTCTGAGAGACCTTGGGCTTTTATTCCTATCCCAGATCCTGCTAGTTTCACTATGGCTCTGGTCAAAGCGTTCTTGTGGTTGTAGTATACGTCATCAAGGGTAAGCACGTCCATGTTCAATTTAATGCTAGTAAAATTTTGCATTTGCCCAGAATATATTCCGCATACCTCCCTGAATACACATCCCCACTATCTAACACACCTCCCCCTCTTCGCAATACCAACAGACACCTCCCCGAATACACATCCCCCTCTCTTCCATTCCCCAATACCAACGGTTCTATTCCCAATACTTATCCCCACTATCTAGCACCCCCCCTCTTTGCAATACCAACAGTTCTATTCCCAATACGGCCACTTTTACACGTTTAAGTTTACGTTTATTTATCTTCTGTGCCTAGTTTCTGTATAATAAAGTCTATGGCCCCTTCTATTCTCTTTCTTTCCGCTACGACTTTTTCTTGGAGATCTGGGGACAGCTCTTCTTCAGGATGCTCTTTGATAAGCTTGTACATGGTTTCTGTTGGGCTTTCAAAAACTATCGTGTCCATTCTTTCATTGTACACGGCCGTGCTTAGATACTCTATGTCCCCCACTACCTTGTTGTTTGGATCGGGGTGCAGCTTCAGAGAAATCAGAAAACTAACGGGCTTTTCATGCACGTCCACAAAGTATATTTTGCCCTGTATGGTAAACTCTCCCCAGCCGCTCTCTTCTATCTCAAACGGGGGAGAGTCCACAGAGCGCGTGGGGTTGGCAAACGTCTCGTGTGTTTTGAAAGTAACACTCCTCACAAAGTAGCTTATGTTTGTGTTTTTGTACCCTCTGACATAGACTTTCCATTTATGGGTGGCATCTCCATGGGGCTCTGCAACCTTCTCTGCTACTGTGCCGTACAGAATAGTCCGTGTGAGATTCGCGTGGTTGATTCGCATAAATAAAAATAAAACAGTCCTTTCTGCACACTTAAAAAACATGTCACACTACGAGCACATTTCTCTATACGCCCAGAAGCCTCTCAAAGAGATTTATTTCGTTGCAGGAGCAGCATACCTTGTAGGAGTAGTTGCAGGGGGAGTGCAGGGAGTAGTGCACTCCCTTCGAAAGACACGGGGAAAGCCGAACGGCATGGCGTACATGGCTGCGTCCATGGGAGGATCGCTTGGAAGAGCCGCAGCACTGAGTGCAGCAACCATCCTTGCAGGGAGGTATGCCACGAATGTGAACAGAATGCTTGGAAGAACAGGGTAAATGGGGGAGGGTAGGAGGATGGATAGGATAGGAGGATGGGGTAGGATGGGTAGAATGGGGTAGGGCACACTACTTCTCGTCCTCCCATTGGAAGAAGCTGCACTGGTTGGAGCTCTTTGAGCATTTGAAAAAGACTCTGTTGTTATTTGCAGGCGTTTTTGACACGAGTCTTTTTGGTGCTAGACCACACAGGCAGAGATCTGTGCCTGAAGATGCAGAGAGTGTGGATTTTGAACGGGATAGAATATCAGAAGCCCGGGAGATAGTAGCCTGTGGAGAAGTTCTCGTGTGTGCTTGTGGAGAAGTTCTCGTGTGCGGAGGAATTTTCCATTGGAAGAAGTCGCATTGTTTTGACATGCATGCATAAAACTGTTTTCCTTTGTTGGGCCCTTCTTTTTTTACAGTTTGCTCGTTTGCTTCTATTTTACAGTTGCACATAACTCCTAGAGATTGTGGAGATTGGGCAGGCACTTGGCGCATTTCCAAACCACCAAGGTTTTCTTTCCCGAATCTATCTCCACCTCCACCTCTACCCCCACTCCCATTCCCACTCCCACTCCCACTCCCACCTTCCTTGCTGGTTTTGATAACTTTCCTGTTTGGGAAAGAGCTGGTGCTTGGAGTTTTGTGCAAGTACGGCCTACTGGGCACATCTGCATGCGCAGGTGCATGCGACGGCGGAGGCGGCGGACTCGTGGATTTGTGATAGGAGAAGGCTTCTTTGAACTTAGGCAGGCTTTTCTCAATATCTGCGTATATCCCTCTGTAGAGAGTGATTTGCTCTTCCACAACCGTGCCTGGAAGAGTTTCTTGTCTCTCTATCTTTTTAAGAGAAGCTTCAAACTCTTTTCTCAGGTGCGGCTGGTGAATAGACAGCCCCGCTTCTTTGTACCCTCTGATCAAACCCTTCCCAATCCACGTGCTTGCAAGACGGTTCCCGTTGTGGATCTGAATGTACTCCCTTTCTTTGATCTTTTGGATGTGGTCGTGGATGGTAGCATCCGTGCCTATCCCGTTGGCGTCCATCTTTGCAATCAGCTCGGCTTCCGTGAGAAGAGACGGTTTCTCCGTGCACCCTTCTTTTATAGAAGACACCCACTCCAGAACATCCCCAACCTTCGCATCCAGGCTTTTCTGAGCATCCCCCCACTTTTCGTAGATATAAATTTTCAGGTAGTTTTCTTTCGTTACTTCAAGAGCTTTTCTCACAAACACTTCCCCGTTCACCGTGCACTCCACCGTCTCCTCTACACCCTCGGCATTATGGCTGTAGCAAGCAAGGAACCGCCGCGCAATGTACTCGTACACCGCCCGGTCTTTCCCTTTGAGTGCACCTCCGTCTTTCATCGGGTAGATGGGCGTGTGTGCCTGGTCGCTGTGCCTCCCCCTAGAAGGCTTTGCAGGCACAAGAGTCCTCGCATACTCCCCAAGGACGGAGTCTCTCCCCAGCCTGTGCAAAGGCTCTTTGTAGTTGAAGTTATCGGGGAAGGCGTCTGTTTCTGTTCGGGGGTAGCTAATGTACCCCGACGTGTAGAGGGACTCTGCAATCTTCATCAGCTCGTGCGAAGTAATTGCACTCCCTTTTCTTTGGGAGAAGAACTTCTGCAGCTCAACTGTTCGGAGGGGCACGGGCTTCCGCTTAAAGACCGTCTTCTTCTCAGACTTCGTCACTACTAAAGCGTGCCCTTGAATGTGCGCGTGCTTCAGAGACACGTACTCTTCCACAAAGATGTACCCTCGACTCCATGAGAACACGCTTGGACTTGCACTCCTTCCCGTGCACTTCTGCCCGGACTCTTTCGTACTCCCCTCCACGCTTAGAGTCCACTTCTTCTCCTCTACAAAGTTCTCCATGGCGTCTTCTCTTTCGCACACAAACCCCAGCGTGGGTATTTGGCAGCTCCCGTAGCTGAGCACTTTCCTCTCTTCAAAGAGGCCCTGCAGGCCCAGTGTCTGCAGTCTTGTCAGTGCCGCTCCAATTCTCAGGTCTATTTCAAACCGGGACAAGACTGCCCGGGACTCGTGGAGGTTGAGCATGCACAGGTTCTCCACGGCCCTTTTTATCTCGTACGACCCCAGCCCTGAAAACCGGGCTCTTCTCGTGGTCTTGATCTGCCCCTCTAGAAGACTCGATATCTGGTCTCCAATGTTCTCCCCTTCTCTGTCACAGTCCGTCCAGATAATCAGCATGGCGCACCCCCGCGCCTCCTCCTGCAGG
>JALPNA010000049.1:0-27372 GCA_024244115.1 Nematocida sp. AWRm77
AACAATAAACCCCATAAGTCCACAAACCATTCCTATAATGATAACGGTTGGGTGTACTCTGTCTACAGAGATGTCCAACAACAGATTGTCAATCTGTTCCATCACAGGCTTTGCTGATCGAGCTGTCGCGTCCATAACTATTGCGGATGTATTTCTAAATATAGCTTTCTGTGATTAATTTAGAAAAAAGAGTTTCCCTATATGGAAATTTAGAAGCTTTGTTTTTTGTCTAGAATGAATTTATATAGATACCATTAAATTCCATTCTGTTAATTAGTGTACACCAATAACAGCTACTGCCATTGCAATAATGCAAGGAACTTACTCCATCTGGGCATATGCAATATGCATTCTTTCCTTTGCCACTTTTTCTTTGTTACCCGCATACTACTAACCAAATACTAACATCAACACCAACACCAACTGAATGCCAACACTAGCATTCTTCTACTCTAGAAGCACGGGTAGTGCCTTCTATGCCTAGCAGGAAACAAAGAAGGGCAGAATAAAAGAAGAAAATTCTTCAAAGGGAATGAAAGCAGAAAGCCGACCAGAGACAGTTTTTCTTTCAGAGTACTTTGGATACGAGCTGCACGAAAGGTTTGGAAGAAGAGACGGATGGCTTCTCAACTACCAGATTAAAGAGAAGCTGCACCCAGACACAAAGATTCCCACAGCGCACGGAGTGCTGTACTTTGTAGATGCAGAAAGAAAGAACTTCCGCGTGGAAGTTCCTTTCTATCCAAGAATCACCGTGCAGGCGGAAGAGAGTGCAAGCACGGGTGTAGAAGAGCACCTGCTTGCCAAGTACAGCACGTACATCAAGCAAATACTGCCCATTACCAAAAACAACCTGCAGGACATCTCCCATCTAAACACACACGCAGGGGAGAGCAAAGACAAGTACCTCTCCATTCTCTGCTACACGGAGCAAAGCGCGTCTGCTTTGAAAAGAGAGATAGATGAGACCATCCGAAGGAACAGACAGACGCTAAGAGACCAAGCAGCCGTCCTTCTGTTTTCCAAAGAGAAAAGACACTGCAGAGACAAAGCACCCGAAGCAAGCATTCTAGACGTCTTTGAGCACGACATTCCCGTGGCCGTGCAGATGGGCATTGTACTGAACATCAATGCAGGGAGATGGTACACGGTAGAGTACAGCGGGGAGTACGACATCAGAGAGTCTGAGCTTATAGTCCCCCCCAGTCTGAGAATACTTTCTTTTGACATAGAAACCACGAAAGACCCTTTGAAGTTCCCAAGTGCCGAGAAGGACAAAGTAATGATGATATCAGCCATGGCAGAGAATGACGGATGGCTGATTGTGAACAGAGAAGTTGTGTCGGCAGACATCGCACCGTTTGAGTTTAGGCCCACGGCAGACATAGGCGGAGAGTTTGAAGTGTTCAACGAGGGAACGGAGAAGCATCTTCTGCAGAAGTTCGTAGAGCTTGTGCACACGTTCAAGCCGCACGTGATCTCCACGTACAACGGAGAGTTCTTTGACTGGCCCTTTGTAGAGCAAAGGATGCACGTGCACGGCATCTCTCTTGCAAACACGGTTGGGTTCTACAAGAACGGGAGAGAAGAGTACCTGTGCGAGTTTATTCTCCACCTGGACTGCTTCAAGTGGGTGAAAAGAGACAGCTATCTTCCAGCAGGGAGCCACGGACTGAAGAGCGTAACGAAAGCAAAGCTGGGGTACCACCCAGACGAGCTAGACCCCGAAGACATGATGGTCTTTGCAAGCACAAAGCCTAAAGTGCTTGCATCCTACTCGGTGTCCGATGCAGTAGCCACGCACTTTCTGTACCTCAAGTACGTGCACCCCTTTATCTTTTCCCTTGCCTCTTTGATCCCCCTCCCGCCCGACGATGTGCTGCGGAAAGGCTCGGGGACGCTCTGCGAAAGCCTGCTGATGAAAGAGGCGTACAGGTGCGAAGTGCTTATCCCCAGCAAGAAGCGGACGCGTCTGCTGTATAAGCACAACGGAAGGGTTGCAGACTCGCTCTCCTACATCGGAGGGCACGTGGAGTGTTTGAAGTCTGGGGTGTACCGGTCGGACTTTGAGTACAGCTTTGTGTTCCAGAAAGAGTACCTGAAAGGCATGATAGAGGGCATAGACGAGATTCTAGAGATGGAAGCCGGGGGGAAGGAGATTGCAAACAGGGCAGAAGTGAAAGCCGACATAGCTGCACGGCTGGGGTGCCTGCTGTCTATTGGAGAAGGCAAGCTGCGTCCAAGCATCTACCATCTAGACGTAGGCGCGATGTACCCGAACATTATTCTCACGAACAGGCTGCAGCCCGTGGCTATCACAGACGAAAGAAGGTGTGCGCAGTGTGTGCACTACAAAGAAAAAGAGAAGTGCCAGAGGAAGATGGAGTGGAAGTCCCGGGCAGAAGTGTTCCCCATCGACGAGAAAACCGTTGCGCTTATCTCCAAAAGAGTGTCTGGAGAGAAGAGCACGGAGAAAGACGTGCCGGGAGGAGGCCCCACGTACGAAGAAAGGCTCCGGGATGCCCTGGCAGAGCACTCAAAGAAAACGAACAAGAAAACAAGAGAAGTCGTTATAGAGGAGAAGCAAAGCATTATCTGCCAGAAAGAAAACCCGTTCTACGTTGATGCCGTGCGGAAGTTCAGGGACAGAAGAAACGAGTACAAAGCCATGACTAAAAAGGCAAAGGCGCAAAGCGCAGAAGCAAGAGCCCAGAAAAGAAGGGAGGATGCAGAAGAGTTCTCAAAGAAAGCGTCAGTGTACGACTCCCTTCAGATTGCACACAAGTGTGTCCTGAACTCCTTCTACGGGTACGTGATGAAGAAAGGGGCGCGGTGGCACTCCATGGAGATGGCTGCTGTGGTGTGCCAGACGGGAAGCTCTATCATCCAGAAAACAAAAGCAGTTATCGACATGTTTGGAGTTACTCTGGAGCTAGACACAGACGGCATATGGGCACTCCTCCCCGAAGGGTTCCCCGCGCACTACACGCTGCACACGAGCACGGGCCCCGTGGGCTTTTCATACATATGCTCTCTTCTGAACCACATGCTTGTAACGGAGTTCACCAACCCGCAGTACCAGAGAGAGACGGCTCCAGGAGTGTACAGCACGCACGCAGAGAACTCCATCCGGTTTGAAATAGACGGGCCGTACCGCGCAATGTTTCTTCCGGGATCGGCGAAAGAGGGAGAAAGCATCAAGAAAAGGTACATTGTGATAAACTCGAAAGAAAGAATCTCCGAGCTGAAAGGGTTTGAGTTTAAGAGGCGGGGAGAGCTCAAGTTTGTGAAAGCGTTCCAGGAAGAGATGTTCAACACGCTTCTTACAGGACACACCCTGGAAGAGTGCTACTTGGCACTGGCGCAGTGTGCCGAGTACTGGCTGGACATCATTGAGAGCCAGGGAGAGCCCCTCAGCACGGAAGAAGTGTTTGAGTACTTTGGAGAGACGCGGAGCATGACTAAAGATGCAAGCGAGTACGAAGCTGTCAAGTCCACGTGCTTGACGGCAGCCAAAAGACTTGCAGAAGTGCTTGGGCAGAGCGGAGCGTCTAAGGGCACGGCGTGCTCTTTCATCATCAGCCGGTTTCCCGAGGGCGAGCCGGTGACTTCACGAGCCATTCCGCAGTCCGTGTTCTACGCCGCCCCAGAGATAAGAGACAGGTACCTCCGCAAGTGGACGGGAGCCAGAGTCCTGCCCGATCTGCACGGTCTAGTGGACTGGGAGTACTATCAGGAAAGACTAACGAACGTTATCCTGAAGATCATTATTGTGCCTTCGGCATTCCAAGGACTGAAAAACCCCATTCCTCGGGTGAGTCCTCCGCAGTGGACTGTGCAGCACAGAAAGCTTACAGACTGGGCCACTCCTGCACGGAGCACTCCTGCAGAAGACGTGCGGGCAAGGAGTGCTGCGGGGCATAAGGAGCCGGGGGAGGAGGACATAAAAGACGCGTCCTCGCAAGTACTTCCCAGAAAGGAAAAGGAAAAGGAAAACAAAAGTGCAGCACAGGCGCAGCACAGAGTAACACAGTACTTTACAAGCAAGGAAGGGAAGGGGAAAGAAAAGGAGAAGGGAGAAGGAGAAGTCCCAGAGCATGCAGAAGGAGAGAACAAGGAAAACGGCAGAGAAGGATGCAGAGAAGTCCGGAAGTGCTCCGTGCGAGAGGACAAAAGAGACCTTCTCCCACAGGTCGTGTCGTTTAGACAGATCAATGAGCATGCAGTAGAGACGGTGCACTTCAACGGCACAGAGTTCGTTAGAGAAGAAAAAGAGATAAGAAAAGTGTTCTATCTGCAAGCAGACGAAGAAGTGCTTGAAAAGCTTGCAGGCGTGTACAGAGAGACGGAAAAGACCCCAAAGATCCAGATGAAGAAACTCAGAAGAAGCACAGTAGGAGAAGCAGAAGAAAAAGAGTTTCTTCAAGTATCTGTAGACCCAAAAGAGTTCTCAAGCAACTTCTGCAAGTACAGAGACCTGTTTGAAAGCTTTGAAATACAGAGAATTGTTGAGCTAGACGTTCCGTTCATGGCAAGGGCTGCAGAGATGTTTGGGTACCAGAAACTACCCGCTCTGTGTGCAGCTGCATGCAGCTTTGGGACCAAGCACGTCTACGCTTTCTTCGACATGGAGACAAAAGACGTGCAGACGTTCTCCAGTGCAGAGAAGGTCCAGGAGTACCTGCAGAAGAAAGCGCCTTCCATTGTGTTCACAACAAAAACCTTCCCAGATGCCATAGACCTGCAGAGGTTCTACGTGTGCCGGCAGCAGACACAGGCGTCTAAAACAATAGAAGGGGCAGCTGCAGCAGAAGCTCTTCTGCAAGTCTCTCTTGCAGGTGTCAGGGCAGAAGCGTGCAAAGCGTACGCACTGAGCGAGTATGCCTGCATGCCCCTTCATATCTCGGAGGAAGAGCCTGGCCAGGGACAGAGCCTGAACTACCTTCTCGACTTCCTGCACTACACAGAAAGACAGCAGAGGAACATCATAGGGTGGAACAACGAAGCAAGCAGCACGGATACGCACTACACTCTGAGCACGCCAGCGCACAACCCTTTCAAGAACGAGTTCTACCAAGAAGGGCTGTACCAAGGCCTGTCCAAAGTGCTGTACATGTCGGGGACGGCTCTCCTTGGAGTGATAGAGTCGGACACGCTGATGAAAGAAGAAGGCACAGACACGCAGCAAACACAAGACATGCAGGTGATAAGGCAGTTCATGAAGAAGCTCGTCTACCACTACATCAAAAAAGAGCCGGGAGTGCAGTACCTCCTGAAGGAAGCCTGTGCCTGGTGCAAAACACATGCCCGGGGGGGAACAATCACAGAGGCCGTGTCTGTGGAGGTGTCTCTCCTGCAGATAAAGTTTGTGTCGGGACTGCTGCGAAGAATCAAACTACTTGGGCTGGACATTATCACCACGGACTGCGAAGAAGTCCTTGTGCACACCCGGCAGAGCACGCAGGAGCTGGCAGAGTCTCAGGTAAGCCACGCTGTCAAAGAGCTCCAAAGCCTGGAGTACGGGTCTCTTCTGACGGTGCAGGGCGGGCCCTGGCTGAGAAGAGTTCTGTACATAGATCCTGCACACTACTACTTCGAGTACGCATCGGGGCGGGTGCACAAGCAGTTTGAAGTACCCGCTCCTTCTGGAGTCCTGGAAGATCTTATCCAGAGCAAAGAGCTTTCTTCTCTGGAGTGCCTTAGAGACGCGTACAGAGAGAGTCCAAAAGACAGCGTGCAGCTAGCCAGGCTGTTTATCAAAATACGTTCTTTGTGCACGCCCAGTTCGGGGTATGCCAGGAAAGCAGCAGGTGTTATCCAGGTGAGTCCATTCGCAGAGGAGCTTTCCAAAGAGTACGGGCACCTTGCAAGCATATCTCTGCACTGTCCGTGCGGAGTATCTACAAGCAAGCACACGTCTATCTGGGAGGACGTCTCTCAGGAAGAGACAAACGAGTCTTTTGAAATGCTGGTCAGGTACCCAAAGAGAATTGCAGTGCACTGCAAGAGATGCAACGGAGTGTTCTCCAGAGCGCAGGTAGAAGACGCCGTGTGCACGCAGATGTACACGTGTGCCAAAGCCGCCATTAAGAAGGAAAAGAAGTGCAGAAGCTGTAAAAAGCCATCTGCAGGCATTATTGCCGTGCGGTGTCTCTGCGGGGGAGTTCTGGACAAAGAAGCCCCCCAAACGTTCTCCACGGCTAAGAAAGCCATTCTGTCCCTGGCTTCTCTTGCACCAACCATTCCCGTGCTTACGTACGCACAAAGCCTTCTCAGGTACTTTGAGGCAGCTCCACTGAGCGCGCCTTCCTGAACCTAGGTTGAGCTTAGGATCCAGGCAGTCTGTGGGTCTAGAATGCCTATCTTCTAGATCTTTCCCAAAAAAGAAATAAAAGAAGTTTTTGTTTGTCTTTTATTTGTTTGTAAAGTATAAATAAGGAGGACCATCTTCTCCCCGGCACAGAAAAGACCGGCCTGGTTAGCTGTCTCTTTTCTGTGCTGTGTTTAGCTCTGTGCTACTCTTTGTTTTCTTGTACGGTATAAACACATCTGCGTATGGGGTGCGTTCAACAGTAAGTGTTAAGTGTTCAACAGTAAGTGTTAGGCAGTGAGCAGTATGTGTTAAGTATTAAGTATTATGTATTAAATAGCCTAAAAGACTCTTTCTCTTTTTCTCTTTTTTATTCTTTACACTTTACACTTTATTCTTTACACTTTATTCTTTACACTTTATTCTTTTTTTCTCTTTTCCTTTTTCTCTTTTTCTCTTTTACAAATGCTTATTTATGCTGCTACTGCAATGGGAAATGCTCGCAGAAAAGACAAAGACTTTTGTGTTTGAATTTCTCCAATTTATTTTGACATGCCCTCTAGCACAGACGAGTACGAGTCAAGCGAGTCTAACGAAGAATGGGTAAGTCTTTTCCACAGACGGTTTACAAAGCAAGTGCTTGTGCACGTAACCCAAGCATTCATTGCAGATCAGTTCAATCTCTACGGACTATCAGAGATTTTTCCAAACTTCAACAAGTCTATCAACATCCTCAAGGGAACGTACCAGCCCAAGTTCTCCTTCCAGGAAGAGAAGCTCTACTACATGATCCACCAGAGGTACATTCTCTCCAAGCCCGGGATGGAGCACATATACGAGCTTGTCACAGAGGGGGCCTACGGCTTCTGTCCAAGAGTGTCCTGCAGGAAAGCTTTCCTTCTTCCCGTGGGCATGTGCGACGTGCCCAGCCAGGAGAAGCCCAAGCTCTTCTGCCACAGGTGCACGGAGCTGTACCTTCCCTTTGACGAACTTGCGCAGGTAGACAGCTGTGCTTTTGGAAGAACCTTCCCGCACTTCTTTGCCCTTCTCTACCCAGAACTCTTCCCCAGCCTGCGTCCTTCTGAGAAGTACCTTCCGCGCATCTTTGGGTTTGAAGTGGAGCACAGCGCCCAGAAAGAAGAAGAGGGCAAGAATAAATGATTTTTTAATTTTGAAGCTATGCTGTTTTCAATTGAGACGCTCAGAGCATATGCCCAGTCGAAGGGCCTTCCAGAGATAGAGGAGGAAAACCTGAAGATTCTTGCACAGGACTTGGAGTACCGGCTGAAAGAGCTTGCGCAGGAAGCGTCCAAGTTCATGGTTGCTTCCAAAAGAGTAAAGCTCACGATAGAAGACGTGAACTATGCGCTTCTTTCAAAGGAAGTAGATCCTTTGCTTGGGTACGACACGAGCGACTCTTTAGTCTTCAAGGTTATTCCAGGGTCCAGTCTGTACTACGTGCCCGACGAAGAAGTGGATCTAGAGTCTGTGCTCAATGCTCCCCTGCCGAAGATACCGCACAAGCCCGTGGTGTCGAAGCACTGGCTGGCGATAGAGGGCGTGCAGCCGCAGATTCCGCAGAACCCGCTTCCTGTGGAGAAGATGCCGGAAACGAAGAAAGACGACAGTTTAGCCGCCATGAAAGAAGACATAGAGATTAGGAACCACATGAAGCACCTGCTGTCCAAGGAGCTGCAGATGTACTACGAGAAGATCGTGCAGTTTGTCAAGAGCAAAGAAAGCGTGGCGCTGGCTGCGGAGTGCCTGCAGAAAGAAAGCGGGATACAGCAGCTGATTCCGTACTTTGTGCATTTCTTCAACGAAGAGATCTTGAAAAACCTGAGGAACGGAAGCTATCTGATAAGCGTGATCCAGGTGTACGAAAGCCTGATAAAAAACCAAATGATCTTTATAGAGCCGTACATGCACCAGATGCTGCCTTCTCTTCTCACGTGCGTCGTGGGGAAGAGCATTGGCATTGGCATGGAGGGGAAGGACGAGAAGGAGAAGAGGGAGAGAGACCCGAAGCGCCCAAACGAGCCCGTGTTCTTCCCGGAGGAGAACACCTACGGCCTAGCTGCTCGAAGACACGCATCCCAAACTGTCAAGTACATATACGACACGTACTCTTTGTCGTACACGACACTGGCTCCGCGTGTGCTGAACACGCTTTTAAAGACCTGGGCGGACTTTGGAAAGTCTTCTGAGTCGCACTACGGGGCTATATACTGCCTGTGCAACCTTGGGCAGAAAGTCATCAGCGGGGTTGTGGTGCAGTTCAAGGCAGAGTACCTGGAAAAAGCCAGTCCTGAAAAGTTTGCACTTCCAAGGAAGCTTTTGCTGCACTACACAGAGAAGCACGGCAGTGTGTGAACAAAAGACAGCCTTGTGAACGGTAACATAACATTGTGCTTTCTTTATTATCTATGTGCCAGTTAGAGTTCTACTCCTGGGACTGGGTGCTTATTTGGTACCGCGTAGATGCAGCGGCTTCTTTGACCTCTTTGTTGGACGACTGAAGCTTGGCAGAGATAAACTCAAGGATCCACTGCTCGTTCAGGTACTGGGCTGTGTATGGGTATGCGGGATCGTTCCCGTAGAGAACCCACATGTCAGAGATAAGGTACAGAGCTTTGACCACGCACTCTACATCGTTTGTTTCTTCGGCAACCACTTTGATCACGCTGAGAATACCTGCCAGGTTCTCCGCCACGGTTTTACTTTTCCCATCGCTCGATTGCACAATGCACGAGAGAAGGTCAAGCAGGGCTTCCCGCAGAGCCAGAATGAACTCGCTGTCACTCCCGTCGTCCTTGATGTTAATAATAAACGCGGACATTTCAAAGATAGACCCCAGATACTTCTCAAATATCTTTCCCACTGAAAGAGAAATATCTGCAAACGTGCTGATAGCTGCAATCTGCGCTTCTTTTGTCAGGTACGGCGTGGTAATCGCATAGATGATCAGAGACATAATCTCGTCTACGTAGATGTTGAACCCAAGCTTCGTGGCCGTGGCCATTGTCCCCACAAAGCTCAGCAAGCTTGTTGCAAAGGCCGTGAACCCTTCTTCCTGCGAGATGTTCGTCCCCAGCCGCCCTAGATCCCTCACCACCAACGGCTTCACCCTGTCTGCATAGTTCCCAAACTCCAGGCCCGTTGCATCTGCAAGAGCTCCCAGCATAAGGTACACGTCCGTGTACAGCCCAAGAAGGTTGGCATTCCCCAGAATGAACGTTACGATGTTGATGATCTCCAAAGCCAGGTCTGGACTTACCTGCGCCTGTCCCTGCACACACGCCTGCAGAATGCTCAGGTAGCAGTATATGTTCTCTTCGCTGGTTTTGCTCGAAGAGAGCTCGGCTTTGATATGCGCAACTACGTCCTGGCTTATCACAAGCAGTGTCTTCTGGCTCTGCAGCGCACACGAGCGTGCTACTTCAGAGATTGCTGAGGTAAGGGAGACCCGAAGCGAGTACTCCGTCTCCTGCAGCGTGCCCAGGTGCTCCATAAGCATCTCTACAATGCCCGGGGCGTGTGGAATGCCTTCCCAGGCACCGCTGCCCATTTCTTCTGCATGTGCTTCGTGGATGGCGGAGAACACTTCCGCAAGTGTCCAGGCGGCACACACGGCAACTTCACCCGGTCTTTTCGTTATCTCCATCACCCTGGCAATGGCCGTGCTCTCCACCTCCTTCGGAGTAACGGATGCGTACGCATGCCTGAACACTTTCTCAAGAGCCCACAGACTTGTTTCTATCACCGTTATGTTGGGGCACGTCAGAGCCTGCAAGAGCGTGCCAAGCACCTGGTGCACGGGCTCGACTAAGAGGAGCCCCGTGTCTTCGTTAAGCATCGCCCCAAGTGCCGACACGCCTGCCTCGTACGTCCCAAGGTCTGAAGCACGGACCATCTTCTCCACGAGAGTAAAGACGGGCGCAGTCTTCTCGCACTCTTTCACGGCCACGCTGCTCTGCACTCTTTCCGGGAGTTTTTCAAACATCTGCGAGAGGAGCCACGCAGCTGCTTTGTACGGCGCCCACTCTTCAATCCTTTCGAGATTGTCTACCTGGAGGACGGCAAGCATTTCCCCTGCAATCACCGGGAAGGCTTTCTCGAGTATGGTCTTAGCCCCTTCCTCTTCAGCCAGCGTGCACACGGTGCCCCATATCTCAATAGCCCCGAGGATCTTCTGGTCTTCTTCTGATCGGAGGTACTCCACAGTGACGTCTCCAAACCCTACTTCAACGTACTTCAGAGTGGCTGCACTGTGCATGGACAGAGCTGCTCCAAAGCACTCCAGGGCCTTGCATGCAACGTCCAGGTGGGACGACTTGCACCCGTTGTATATCTCCTTCATGATGGCGAGGCACTCTTCTTTGATCTCTATGTTGTGCGAGATAAACCCCATGCTCTGGTGCAGGCACTCGAACGCACAGAGCTTCGTTGTGGTGTTCTCTTCCTTGGCACTACTGATGATGGCCGTGAGAATGGAGCCTGAAGAGCCTGCAATGATGGAGCTGTCCATGCCCGACGTGTCCATGCACAGGTTCCCGATTGTTTTGATCACGTTCTGCTGGGCTGTTTCGCTCTTGGCTTTGGCTAGAATCTCCGCCAGGTCGATAAACACGGTGTCCCACCTTCTTGCAACTACTTCCAGCCTCGCAACTGTGCTCAGGCACTGGGCGAGCACGCCCCCAAGGGGGGCTTCGCACACTTGGAGGCCCGCTGCCATTTTTTCCTTCAGCTGCTCCCTTTCTTTTTCCGAGAGGGCCATCCACCTTGCATTGACAAGCTTTCTTTTCTCTTCCGACTCCCATACAAAGAAGGTCTTCAGCACAATGCCTGCCGTGACTGCCGAGGTCATTTCTTTAGCCTCCAGCAGAATTTCGCAGAGGGACGAAGAGAGCTCTCCAAACTCTTCCTGCGACCATCGCATAAGCTGCTCTTCTGCCTCTTTTCTTTCTGTGTTTTTAGAAGACTGGAGCTTCACAAGCACCTCAAACAGTCGCTCTTTCATCTAAAAATAAAAACTAAAATTGGCACTTTATACTTTTATTCCTAGCGCAGGAGGCTTCTGAATATACGTTTTTTCTTTTCTTTTAGTACGTGTGCGTTGCAGTTTCACTTTGCTGTTATTTTATTTCTTTTTTCCCAACTCGTATGAATGGCTATCGTTATCATCGCTGTCGTTTGAGCTTTCGGTGCTTAGTTCGCTGTTTGAGTCGCTGCAACTGCCGTATCCACTGTCGCTAGAGGAGCACTCTGAAGTGGAGGGGAACTCTGAGCCTGACCCAGACTCTGTGTCCAAGCAAGAGCCCGATTCCGAGCAAGAGGTTAATTCAGAGTCTGTGTCTTCTTTTGACATGGTGTCTTCCATGGAGTTGTTGTCTGAATCACTCTCTGAATCGTTGTCTTTTCTTGAGTACCCGTTTTTGTAAGACTTCTTTTCGTCGTAGGACTCTCCCATGCTGGTTGTTTCCTCTGACTCCGTATGCTCGATATCTTCGTGAGCTTTTCTCTTTGTAGATGGGCTTTGTTTTATTTCGTTTGTTTTATTTGTCATTTAAGCTTTCTGTAAAAATATTTTAAATTTTATACTGTAGTTGTGCCTATACCCCCTACCTATCCTTATCTCTGCTTCCTCTGAGCAAAGAAAAAAGCGCTCTTTTGGGAGATACCAGAAAGAGAAGAAGCTTGCTCTGCACCAGGAGAAGAAGAGAAACCAGTTCTATGCCCACTCCAAGGGGGATAAATACGAAAGAGATCAAAAACCCAAGCATGAACAAGGCGTATGAAGATATCTCTCTGTAAGAAGAGATCTTAGATATCACTCCCAAAGAGAAGACTATGTTTCCAGCAAATATCAAATGGGTGTCAAATAGAAGAAACCCCATAAACATAAAGAAGAGGCCCGAAGCTATAAATGCATGCCGCGGCTTGAGAGAGTCCAGCACGTTCAATCCCAAGGCCATAACAAAAAAACTATGCTTTCTATTTATTAAGGAAAGACTTCCTCAGCAACTGCAACTGTACCACCCAACTACATCAACAACTGTACCATCCAACTGTAACTACAACCACATTAACAACTACATCTGCAACCCGTTACTACTCCAACAATTGTTACTGTGACTATGAATACAACCGCAGCACTCTCAATGGGGTAGAGTTAGTGCTCGCATGGTACTACCACCCACTGCCGGTCACCCACTGCCGTAAATACCAACTCAAGTATTAGCACCAACTCAAGTATTAGTACCAACTCAAGTATTGGTATTCGGTTGGTATTGTCAAGAAAGGAAATTAAGATGAAAATGTATGAAGACTCTGACACAGATCTAAATAATCAAAGCTGTTCTTAAATCTACAATTGTTGTCCAGAGAATGAGTCCATCTGAAGAATAATCCCAAATGCTGTCTTCTCCGGGGGATAAAAAAATCAAAAAAATAAATAAGTCTATTCTTCCATTCTTCCATTCTTCCATTCTTTATTCCTTATTATTCCTTTTCTGGTAGCCAAAGAAAGAAAAAAGCTTAAAGAAAAGCTCAAGTTAAGAGAAAGAGAGAAAAGAAGAAAAGAAATAAATAAAATTATGAATAGGTTTTGTTTGCTGCACTTGGCCTATCTCTTGACTCTGCTGGGTACAATAGCATGGCACGCCCTCTTTCCTTTGTACACCGAGCATGTAAAAAGAGGGCAGAGACGGAGTCTACGAGATAGGTACAACAGAAGAGTAGAAGAGCTGGAGATGCACTTGGAAGAAAAAGACAGAAGAGTCCTTGGACAGCTAAGAGAAGTTGTTGTGTACAGCCAGTTTGTGGACTTGCACTCTGTTGAAGCATGCGTGTCTTCTCCCTTAGAGCGTGCTGATGAGATACAAACACTGTACACAACCGTGGAGAATGAACTGAGAAAGCCCCACAAGGTGTTTTTGCGGTACTCAACAGACGGAAACATTGGAGTGCTCTGTTCTTTCCTGGTGCCTTTGGTTGCTATCTCTGCCTCTAATGCCAAAGCACTCTATCAATAAAGTCTTACAGTGTTTCAGGTACGGTATTTATTCTGAGGAGTCCTGGCTAGCTAATGAAAGCACACATAGAGGAAGAGAGTGCCGTGTGTGCAGAAGCCCCCTTTGGAAGCGCAGAAGATGCGCCTGGAGAGGAGAAGTCCAACGGTCCGTCTGAAGCGTGCGTGGAGCAGCTGAGCAAAGAGCATAAAAAAGCGCTGACAAACTTTCGGGACCAGGTTAGGTACAAAGACTACAAAGGGCTGGTAAAAACCCTGCATGTTCTTGAGTCTTTGGCTGCGCATCCTGAGAAGTACTCCATCCCTGAGAAGTACTCTGCGAAGTACGCCCAGGTTCAGGAAAACATCCTGCTGCTTAAAAACATCGTTATCAGCGACATCAAGTACAGCATCAGCAACGACAAAGGGCTTGACAAAAGCGTGGTGATCCTATCCACTTTGCTCTCGGAGAAGTATGTCTCGGACGTGCAGACGTCTATTGTGACGTGGATGTCTAACATTTCTCTCTCTGCGCACACAAAGGAGCTGCAGAAGGTAGACAAGCTCTCTGGTGTAGACAAGCTCCTGGAAAAGCTTTTGTCCATCAAAGACCAAATTGGGATAAAAACAGCGCATCTTCCCATCTGGTGGAACATCTCCAAGATTGTCCTGGGAGATCTTTCTGTGGTGGTGAAGAACAGGCTCGTCCAGATTATTAGCAAAGGAGAGTTTTCTGCTTCGGAGTACCTGACGGCCCTGCATCTGTGCGTGGAGTTTGAGAAAACGTACCTGACAAACAGAAACAGAAGCAGAAAGCCCGGGTCCCCCCAGGACAAAAACATGCTCAGAGTCTCTCCCGACTCTCCCGTGCACTTGAAGCTTCTTGAAGACATCTCAACGGAAAAGCCTCTGTGCAAAGAAGAAGTAGGCGAGAACAGCTTATCTTTGGCATTTATTCCACACATTGACGTGTTTGTGAAGCACGAGCTTGCTTCTCTTTCGCACGGGAGGCTTCTCTTCTTGGACGATACCGTGCACAGCAGCATTTATGCAGTGTACACCCTTCTGGCACAGACTCTGTCTAAGCTGGCATATTTCCGCTTCCCTGAAACGGGCCATGCTTTCCTGTTTCATGCCGATACGTTTATCTCGCAGATGGTGCTCAGGTCTTCTTTCTCATGTGCAGATAAGAACTTCATTTCAGGCGTTGAGTCCGTGAGCTACATGCGAGACACTGCTTCGCAGATGCTGCAAAAGCTTGAAAGCGTTTTTCGCATCACCAACCTGCAAGCTCCAAGCACAGAAAACGCGCTGAACAGCCTGGAGAACAGAATATACACGTCTTTTACAACGGTTATGCAGAAAAGATTTCTTTTTCTGAACAAAAAAGTCGTTGCAGAGCGCAAGCTTTACAAGAGCCTCGACGTCCTTCTGGAAACCCTTATTTCCGAGATAAAGAGCATCTCAAAACTTGCTTTCTCTTCCAAGAAAGAAGTGCTTGGAGAGTGGCTTGGCATCCTTGGGCAGAGTCTGTTCCGAGCCCTGTCTGAGATGAAAATCACTTCTGAGTGTGCAGAGTACCTTCTTTGCTTTATGTCTGCTCTTGAAGTTCCCGTGAAGAGTGCCATCCAAGCCACAAGAATAAGCATTCCCCTTGAAGTGACTATTATAGACAGGGCAAAGATCTACATCAAGCTTTTTCTTGTCTCTCCCGCGCATACAAAAGAGTTCATCAACAACTTCCAGACAATGTCTAACGGTCTCTTTGACTTCCACCAAGTGCTTGAAAAAGTCTCTCGGAAGCACCACCGTCTTCTAGTAGAAGAGTTTAACAACTCCGAAGCTCTGAAAGACCCGCTTACTCTTATCCATCCAGAATAAACACTTTTCTTCTTCTATCTCATCCCTACAACCCAACTCAATCAATCTACCTACCCTACCAACCAACCCACCTACCCAACCTACCTACTCATCCCTACAACCCACCTACCCAACCTCAACCTCAACCTCAACCTGCTCTACTTCTGTTTAGATGCAGATCGTTTGCCTTCTGTTTCTACTAGAAAGAATCGGGCATCCATGGCAGCCATGCACCCCGTGCCTGCAAGGGACAGGGCTTCTTTGTCTCCATTCAGGGCTTCTCCGCACAAAAACACAGAAGGGCACGCGCTGGACTCGCCAAGCATGCTGGACACGTCCTTTGTTGACACAATCAAAGACTTGGCTGTGATCTCTTCCTGGTCCGTTCTTATAACTACTCCCTCCTCTGTGCACTCCAACCCCTCTACTTTTCTTTCCAGCTCCGGGACTTTGAACTGCTTGAACTGCGCCCTTATGTTTGTGTAGAGCGCGTTGTAGTCCCCGCTCAGGTTCCCCGTGTACTTGTCTACACCCGTGGCCGTGTGCACTTCGCCTGGATGCTCTATGCACAGCAAAGACTTCTTGGACATCGCTGCGTATATCCCCGCTGTAATAGCTGAAATATTCTTTCCAATAACAACAATGTCGTACACCCGCATGCAATCCACTTAAAATATTTTCTCTACAAATACATGACGCACTTTCAGAGTTCAAGACAAACAAAGAAATTCTTGTACACCTCATATACAAAATACACGAAATATTTATGTTTGCAGAGTTTTTCCGAAGGGACAGCCAGTTATTGTGGCTTTTAACACCACAAGCGCACTCAGAAGGAAGCAAAGAGAACCATACGGGGAAGGTCATTCTTCCGCAGTACTGTTTGGCTGATCTGGACTCCAAGCAGGTGGAAACGCCGTACGTCTTTAGAATTTCCGCCCACGACGGGGTGTCGTACACACATGCGGGGGTGCACGAGTTTACGGGGGAGAACCAGGTGGTTGTTCTCCCGCAGTGGATGTACAGCCAGCTGGCGCTGGACAAAGCCCCCGTGGAGATTACGTGTGCAGCACTGCCCAAGGGCGTGTACATTCGGCTGCTTCCGCAGAGCAAAGAGTTTCTAGAGCTGGAGAATCCCAAGCTGAGCCTTGAAGATGCGCTGCGGAACTACCAGGTGCTTAGCAAGGGGGACACTATTTCTCTGTACATCAAAGAAGAGTTTAAAAGCATTCTGTTTACTGTAGCTGAGATCAAACCAGAAGGGGAGGGCATTAGTATTATAGACACAGACCTAGAAGTAGACTTCCTTCCGCCTTCTGATTACAAGGAAGAGAAAATAGAAACGGGAGACTCTCTGATCGCAGGCACGGACAAAGGCATATTTATCAAAGATCCATTCTTCGGCGCAAACAAAGGGCTGGGTGTTATCTTTGTTGAAGCATCCAAAGAAGCTGAATAAATCACAGGTGTACCCATAAGGATGGAGTAGTGAGAGTATTTACTGGTTGCCAGTTGCCAGTTGCTGTTTATGGTTTATGGTTTATTGTTGGAAGTGGTACTAATAGTAGTAGTACTAACATGATGCAGTTAGTACTGATATGGTACTGATGTGGTACTACTACTAATATGATGCAGTTAGTACTGATATGGTGCTGATATGATGCAGTTAGTACTACTACGAATATGGTACTGATATGGCACTCTAATAAATAAGGCCGGATTGCATCTGCATCTGAATATCAAAAAGACCACTATCACAAGTATAAATATAAATACGAGTCTTATATTCCAAAGCATGGGGAAGAACTCTGAGCTGCCATCTACCATCTACTATCTACTATCTATTTACGACTATCACCCTTCACCTTCAGGGATGATAACCCGTTACAGGTTAGTAAACGAACCCACCGAGAACCATTCGGAAGAGTGCTGTTAGTATATGAGTAGTCGGGTATTGGTAGTATTTCTAGTATTTCTAGTATTGGTAGTATATGAATGGTGCTAGTATTACTAGTATTGTTTCTGTTGGTGCCTGGTTATATCTCTTCCTGCTCTACGGACATGCCGCACTCGCAGACGCCTTCTTGAGTGAACACGTGCTTGTGCACGGCTTCTTTTTTAACGGGAGCCCGTGTTGATCTTTTCAGAGCAGATATTTTTTTCTTCAGACGCGCTTTCTTTCTCTCTTTGAGCTTGGCTTTTCTTTGCTCTTTCTCTGCTTCTATATCGGGAAACTTCCTAGATGAAAGATCCTCCACTGACGCTTTGGAGTACAGAAGCATTGGCTTCCACATAAAACTGTGCGGATTGTCTGCCTGTATTCTGGGAAGCAAAGAAAGATCAGAACGGGTAAGAAGGTACTCTTCCATTGCCGTTGTCTGCGACACAAGAGGAAGCTCTTTCTTGCACAGGGCACACAGCCTTCTTCCAAAGACCCTTCGGATCTCCCCATCTATCCTTCCCCCTCCGCACTTCTCACACTCTTCCTCTTCTAGCATTTAATCCTTCTTTTTTTGTGCAAATTGCTTTGTTTATTGCACGGCTGAGCTTCTTCTGTGTGATGAACATCTTTGAGCAGTTGCAAGCAGCTATTTCTGCCTGGGTTTTTCTTTTTTTTGCAAAGGATATGAGCATGGACACTGAAACACACTCGGCAGTTATTATAGGCAGCGGTCCTGCAGCGTACTCTGCAGCACTGTACCTGGAAAAGCACTCTCCTTTGATGCTTGCGGGGAACTCTCCAGACGCGACGCAGTTTTCAGGAGGGCAGCTGTGCACCACCACGGAAGTGGACAACTATCCAGGGTACCCCAGCGGGATACAAGGTCCCGATTTGGTAGAGAACTTTGTAAGCCATGCGCAGCAGAAAAACATCTCTTCAGAAAGTGCCTGGGTAGAGGGCATAGTGAAGGAGAAGGACCACTTTCTTCTGTATGCGGGGGACAAGACGTACAAGTGCAAGTCTGTTGTTGTAGCCACGGGGTCTGTAGCGAACCGTCTGTACGTCAAAGGCACGCACGACGGAGAGTTCTGGCAGAGGGGCATCAGTGCGTGTGCCACGTGCGATGGATGGCGCTTTGGCGGGGCAGACGTGATGGTTATTGGCGGGGGGGACACGGCGATGGAGGAAGTGCTGTACCTCGCATCAATGGCGAGGAAAGTCGTTCTTATCCACAGATCAGAGAGTTTCCGGGCGCGGCCAGACAAGCTGCAGCAAGTAAGAGAGACGGAGAATGTAGAGATAAAGACGTGGAGGGTGCTGAAGGAAGCGCGGGGCACGGAAGAAGACGGGCTTACGCATGCCGTGCTGGAGAATCCAAAGACCAAAGAAGAAGAAGTCGTTTCCGTTACGGGCATGTTTTTTGCCATTGGACACACACCAAACTCAGATTTTATGAAGAGTCTGGGAGTTGAACTAGATAAAGAAGGGTATGTGAAAACGGACAAAAGAACAATGCAGACGTCGGTAGAGGGAGTGTTTGCAGCGGGGGATGTGCAGGACCACAGGTACAGGCAAGCCATCACAGCAGCGTACTCTGGGATGGTGGCAGGAAGGGCGTGCACAGAATGGCTAGATAATAACAACAGTACTAGCGATAGGAAACAGGAGTGCTAGGAGTGGGATTAGGAGTAGTATTAGGAGTAGTACTAGGAATAGGAATGATATTAGGAGGAGTACTAGGAATGATATTAGGAGTACTAGGAGGAGTACTAGTGAAGTAACAAGAGTACCAAACACAGCTAGTCAGCCAGCTAGCCAGCCTGCATCTGACTCTGACTCTGGCTTTGAAATGAGTGAATGCTGAATGCTGAAGCGATAAATGAATGAATGAAGAATAAATACAGAGTAGAATGATTTTTTTATGGACGTGCAAGAGAAGATTATGCTTGTAGCTGCACGGCTTAAAGGCTCCACGTACCCAGGAGATAAGCTGGAAGCTTTGAAAGAAGCAAGGGCTCTGGCAGAAGAAGACAGTGTAGTAGCCGGGACGCACTTTCTCGATCCAGTAATAGACCTTCTGCAAGATACAGCGTTTAGACACGAAGATGCAGTCTTTCAGGTACTGAACAAGATTTTTGAAGGGGGCAGCGGAGAAGAGTTTATAGACATAGCCTTCAAAAGAGAAAACATGGCGGACGTGTGCGTGGAGTACCTTGCAGACGCCGTGTTTGAAGAGCACACAGACCTCTTCAAAACAGTTTCTCTTCTTTCGCGCGCCAAGCCCGAAGAGTTCTCCCGGGCCATTATGGGCTCCAAGAACCAGGAGCTTATAACGGAAGAGATATCCAAGGGGAGAACAAGTGTGCTCAGCATTGTCCATTCTCTAGTTGTGGAAAGCGCTGCTCTGAGGAAGTTTCTAGTCTTTACCGGAGTGATGGAGTGCACCATGAACCTGGCTCTAAAGACCAGGGAGAGACAGGCTGCTAGAAAGGGCCTGGACCTGCTTAGTGCGCTTGTCTCCAGCGGAGAAGACATGTCTGCGTACTTCTTGGACCTGTCTTGGAAAGAGTGGATGCACAAGCTGCTGAAACTGCACCCGCACCACGCAGCCAGGCTGTTCTACTCCGTAGTGTGTGCTTCTGGAAGCTCTTCCTGCGGCCTTCTTTTCCTTGCAGAGTTCATTGGCATGCAGGACCTGATGGGGGTGTACCTGATTCTTCGGCACTCAAAGCAAGCATACGCGCTGTTCACTGCGGAGTCTCCAGAGCTGTACGAGAAATACAAAGGGCTCTTGGCCCAGCTGAAGAAGAACCAGTGTGTTGCACTGTGGAACTGCGTCTCCGGGATAGAGGGCACGCTGCAGGAGTGCTCGGGAGAAAGTGTTCCCAGGCACGGCTTGGAAGACCCTTTGTTTTTTTCTTCTCTTGCGTACACGAGCCCTGAGCTAACAGACGTGGACGTTTCTATGTTTCTCTACAAGCTGGAGGGGTTTGGCGAGTTTTCTTTCTTTTCCATGGTGTTCTATCTCAAATCAGTGATTGGGCTCCTTCTTAAAGACACGTGCCCTGCAGAGCTCTTTTACAGCGTGGAGGTGCTTGGGCTTGTCACGAACTTTCTTGATGCCGAAGACATTCCAAAAGAAGTCAAGCCTCTTCTTGGGTTCTGGCTTCTCATGGCGTTTACAGGCGTGCCTGAAAAAGAAAGATCTTCCACACACTTTGATATTTTCAAAACTTTTTATTCAAAGCATCTTTCTTTTGCAAAGGAGTTTGTGCATTCTTTTCTGAGTCCTGGGATAGAAGCATCTGTCTGCGGCACAAGAGCCTGCAAAAGATGCTATCTCACAGACATTTCTTTTCTTGGCCGGGCTTTGCCCTCGGCGTGCACGGCTGTACTGCATCTGTTTTATTTCCCTTCTGTTTTCGTTCCTAGAATTATAGAGGCGTACTCTTCTTACCTGTACATTCATGTAGCTCTGCGCAAAGTTTCTTTTGCCTCTGCAGGGCCTTCCAAGCCCCTAGAAGAAGATGCAGGCATGGCACATGCATCAGCAATGAAAGAGGACAAGAAGTCTTCCCCCCAGCACTCTTTCCCGTCTTCAGTGCAGAGACCATCCACAGACCAACTTCAGGATCTTTCCCTAGAAGGAAATGGAAATGGTGATGGAGATGGTGATGGTGAGGGGGAGGAAGAGGAAGAGGGAGAGGGAAATAGAGAGGGTAATGTTTTTGATCTTTAATAAACTCAGTGATAATTGTTGGTGGATGGTGGTGTGTTAGGCGTGAGTACTACATACTACATGTTGCCAGCCTCATTGTTAGTGCCCTCTTTATACAAGTACTAGTACCTCTATTTATTATTTATAGCTAAGGGGGGTTAGCTCAGGGGTAGAGCGTGCGCTTCGCATGTGCAAGACTCGGGTTCGATTCCCGGACTCTCCATTTTGTCTGTTATTGCAGACTCTTCTTCGTATAGTGCAGCTCTGCTGTGTGCTATTAGCTATTGGGCTTGTCTTTTATTTCTTCTCTTTCTTCTGTGCTTGGATAAGCTCGTCAAGAGACTCTTCCACATAGCTAGATAGCACATTGCCTAGCTTCGAAGCTTTTTTGATCTCTTCTTCATCCAGCTCCAAGATCATGCCCGTGATCTTCATTGCAAACTCAACTGGAGCTTGGAACCCCGCCTGCTCTATCTTCTCTTTGTAGTTGGGAGCAAGCGACAAGATCAGCTCGTAGAGCTCGTAGCCCATATTGGACGTGTCTCGTGGCCCTGGCTTGGTGCTTGGGGCTTTGCTGTACCCCGGCGTGCCGTACCGGCCGCTGTATTTCTGGTACGGCTGGTGGTACTTCTCTACTGCCCGCATGGACCTGGGCACTGATTCTACAACAGAGAGCAGCTGGTTCTTGAAAAGCTTGTCGTGCGCCCCTTCGATAGCCGCTTTCATCTCTTTGTTTGTGTCGTACGTGATAAACCCGTAGGAAAGTGTCTTCTTGTCCTTCTCCGCTTCTGGCTTCACAATGTTCATCGACACAATCTTTCCGTACGCCGAGAAATACTCGCTGATCTCTTCGTCCGTTATGCCCGAAGGAAAGTTCCTCACGAATATCACCCTCGTGTCCTGCACCTTCTCCTCGTCCCTTTCGATCTTGGGCTTGGCCCTGGCAGCATACACGACTGGGGGCATGCCTTCCGTGTACTCCACTCCGGGGAAGGGCTTGCTTCCCAGCGCCTCTATGGCTTTGAGCGCCTCTTCGTGCGTGCTGAAGTTTGCAAAGTACACTCCCGTGGGCGCGCCTTTCTCGTCTTTGTTGGAGAAGAAAGAGGTTAGCTTTCCGATCTTTTCAAGCTCTTTCTGGACTTCTTCTTCGGGTACACTTGGGGGTATGTCTTTGAAGTACACGTTGGTGAAAGTGTTGTTGATAAGCCCTTTCTTTGTGGTTCTTTCGCTCTGCGGGACCCACACGGAGGCACTGAGTTTCTCCCCGTTGATTGTGCACTTGTTTATCATCTCTTTGGCCACGCGTGCTGCATCCACGCTTTCAAACTTCACAAATCCAAAGCCCACGCACACGCCAAGCACGTTCTTTGAGATCCTGCTGCTCACTATCCGCCCGAAGATGCTAAACGTGTCCTCAAAGCTCTGGTCGTCTATGTCTGCAGGGAGCCCTTTGATAATAAGATTTTCTTCTGATTGCTTCTGCACTTTGTCCATTTTAAGAAACTTCTGCACTCTTATTTCCTTCCCGTTCAGCACGTGATAGTTCAGCAGATCTATCGCCTTCTCCACCTCCGCTGCGTTCAAGTACGTTATAAGAGCAAACCGTATAACTGTCCCGTCTGGCCTTTCTTTCTCTATCTTGTTCAGAGAAATAATCGAACCGGCTGAGGCAAACAACCGGTACAGCTCTTCCTCTGGCGCATACGCAGGAAGATTCCCCACGTGCACCACGCACTCGTTTGTTTTTTGCTCTTCTTTTTTTTCTCTTCCCATATGCTCAGTATTCACACACTCCATGTAAAACAAAAAAAGAAATTATTTACTTTATAAGCACAGACACTACTAACAACACAAGAAAGATAATAACGGTATAGTTCGAAAGGGACACTTCTTCCCTCCTTCTCCCGTACAGATCGTCCAGCCCCGCTCCGGAGGAGAACACGCCCATTCCAGGCCCAAACCCAAACTCAAAGTGCGTTCCCCCGTACCCAAACGGCCTCTGTCTCATCATGGCTCTGATAAGCTCTTCAAACTCTTCAGACGTGTGCATGCCCGCATGGGCGTGCGGGTGCCTCCGCGGAGGGGCGGTGAACCTTCTCTGGAACCTTTCGGGGTCTCCTGGAGTGTACTCCCTTCTTCTTTTCTCGTCTGAGAGTTCGTCGTACGCTTTCCTAAGCACCACAAAGGCTTCCGTGGCCTTGGGCGTCTTGTTTCTGTCTGGGTGCACGAGCTTGGCAAGAGTTCTGAACTTGGCCTTTACTTCTTCCGTTGGCGTGTCTTTCGTCACTTGGAGCACCTGGAAGTAGTTGTCTTTACTCTGTAGTATTCGCTCTGCATGCTCCATATGTAAAAAAGAAAGAAAATTTGCAGGCCGTTTATTAATTAGAAAAGACCAAAGTCGTCGCTGTCTTCTTCTTCCTCTTCTTCTTTCTCGTCCTTCTTCTCCTCCTCTTTCTTCTCCGCTACGTCTGCAGATGCCACAGGGGCTGCTCCGCTTCCGAATGGGTTCAGGATGATGCTTGCCAGCTTCTCCTTTGGCATCTTCGAGAACAGCTCAAGCAAGTACGAGTCTACTTCTACTCCCACGTGCTGGGCTACTTTTCTCATGTTTTCTTGGGATACTTCTACACCAGCAGTGTGGAGCAGGAGTACAGATAGTGTGCATAATTCTTTTTGTTCGATCATCCTATAGCAGTTTAACTTTTCAGAGCCTCTAGGGGTAGGGGGTAAAAGAAATAAAAAATAAATAGTTTCCACTCCAAGAATAGAATTGTGCAGGGGCTCCTCTGCAAGGGCAGCCTAGCACAAACACTACCCACACACTACCCACACCCACACCCCAACACTAACACTAGTACTACCCACACACTAGTACTAGTACTTACCTGAACACTACCCACACACTAGTACTAGTACTTACCTGAACACTACCCCAACCTGAACACTACCCACACACTAGTACTAGTACTTACCTGAACACTACCCCAACCTGAACACTACCCACACCCACACCACTAAAAAGATGCTTGAAAAGACGCCTGAAAAGTAATACCTGGGAACAACAAACCGTGGTGTAAATAAACAAAGGGTTGTTATAGCAAAGAAAGAGAGTGTATATAACCTGATCAGTATTTGTAGGTATGCAAAAGAAACATGTTATAATAGAAGAGTACTGGAGAGACATTCTTGGATACGTCTCTACGATGGGGGGAGGACCAAAAGAAAACGTGCTTCCTCTGGCACGGATCAAAAGACTGATGAAAGTAGAGCAGGAAGTAAGCAAAGTAGCAAGTGAAGTGCCCCTTTTGTTCTCCCGAATAACGGAAATCTTTATAGAAGAGCTTACTCTCCGGGCGTGGCAGTACACAGAAGAAGGAAAAAGAAGGATCTTGCAGAGAAGCGATATTTGCTCAGCAATCAAGTCGTCGGATGTTTTTGACTTTCTAATCTATCTTATGCCCAAGAGTTCGGGCATTATAGAGACGGTCCCGCATCCCAAGTACAAATATTAGTACGCCCAATAGGGAAGTGGGGGGAGTAGAGAAGTGGGAAAGTGGGAGTAGGGAAGTGGGGTGAATGGGTATAGACAGGATAGACAGGATAGTGGCAATAAGAGGAGTGCTGCGCCCAACCAACCATACAGCAAACACCACTGCCAGCACCATTGTGAGTGCTATTCTGGGTAGATCCTAGATACTGCACCACTGCTCTAACTCTACCCTCCCTGACACTGCCATACTGATTGGTGACACTGCCATACTGGTAGTACTTTATAGAAATCAAAACCTAATAAACAGTTTTTGATAGATAGAAAAACGCTTTAGTTATAGTTATACGTGAAACACTTCAGCCTGCTGCTACCATTCACTACTCAT
This sequence comes from Nematocida sp. AWRm77, assembly GCA_024244115.1. Taxonomy (NCBI): domain Eukaryota; kingdom Fungi; phylum Microsporidia; genus Nematocida; species Nematocida sp. AWRm77. The sequence goes on from JALPNA010000049.1 coordinate 24,715, forward strand.
CCTCTGAAGTGTTTTCCTGTCCCTGCAAGTGGTAGTACTTCTCCAGAATGTTGTCTGGAATTCTGTTGAGCATTTCTTTCGGGAAGACTCGGAGAAGCTTCCATGCCAGGTCAAGACTCTCTGAGATAGTGCGGAGCTCGTTTTTTTTCTGGGAAATAAAGTGCTTTTCAAAGTTTTCTGCAAACTCTATCACAAGCTTGTCTTCCATTGTAAGGGACTCTTCCCCAACCACAGACTTCATGGCAAGAGCGTCCTTTCCAATTGCATACTTGGCATAGAGCTGACTTGCTACGTCTCCATGGTCTTCCCGCGTCATGTTCTCCCCAATGGCACTCTTCATCAACCGAGAAAGAGACGGCAGCACGTTGATGGGCGGATATATCTGCCTGTTGTGCATCTGCCTGTCTATGTAGATCTGCCCCTCTGTGATGTACCCCGTAAGGTCGGGAATGGGGTGCGTGATGTCGTCGTTCGGCATGGTAAGAATGGGTATCTGTGTGATAGACCCGTCCACACCGGCAATACGCCCCGCTCTTTCGTAGATTGTAGACAGATCGGTGTACATGTACCCGGGATACCCCCTTCTGCCCGGCACTTCCTCGCGCGCAGCACTTACCTCGCGCAGCGCATCGGCATACGAGCTCATGTCCGTCATAATCACAAGCACGTGCTTTCCCGTTGTGTACGCCAGGTACTCGGCAGCCGTAAGGGCAAACCTCGGCGTGATGATTCTTTCAATCGTCGGGTCCTTGGCCAGGTTCAGGTAGAGCACCGTTCGGTCCAGCACGCCGTTCTGCTCAAACTCGTTCCTGAAGAACCGCGCCGTTTCTGCATTCGCGCCCATGGCTGCAAACACAATCGCAAAGTTGTCGTTGCTCGTGTCTACCGTGCTTTTCTTCTCCACCAGCCCGGCCTGCCTGCATATCTGCGCAGCGACTTCGTTGTGCGGAAGACCCGACCCGCTGAAGATGGGAATCTTCTGCCCCCGGGCAATAGAGCTCATCACGTCAATGGCTGAGATGCCCGTCTGCACCATCTCTTCGGGATAGATGCGCGCGTACGGATTGATAGACTGCCCCTGGATGTCCACTCTGTCCTCTGCAATGATCTTCGGCCCCCCGTCAATCGGCTGACCCGTGCTGTTAAACACCCGCCCCAAAAGGTCTTCCGACACCGACATTTTCATGGTTTCCCCCGTGAACTCCGCACAGGTGTGCTTCGTGTCCACGCCTTCCGTTCCTTCAAAGACCTGCACAACGGCTTTCGTTCCGCACACTTCCAAGACCTGCCCCGTGCGCTGCGTCCCGTTTGGGAGGGTAAGCTTCACTATCTCTGCATACTTCGGGCACTTGACGTTTTCCAGAACGACTAAAGGTCCGTTCACACTAGACACGGTTCTGTACGCAACAGAAGGGGGCACAAAAGAGTCTTTCAAAGCCCGGACGTGTTCGTAGAAGATCTCGTGCTTGTTTTCCATTCTTGAAATGCAAATTTTAAATAAACTCTTAAGTAATAAGTTTGCACATGGCAGAGAAAGATCCCTCCGTGCACAAAGAAAAGACTGCAAAGTCTTTGAAGAGCGTGCAGGCCCCCGCCGCCTCTGAAGGGGCAGTGATCACAAACACGGCGCTGAATGCATACGCGATGGAGTACATGAAAGACCCCAGCAACGAGACGTACGCCCTTCTGGAGGAGGAGGGGGAGTATGCCAAAAGCGAAGAAAGCGTGGTTTTAGACGCAAGAACGTTTTTACTGGGGAGAAAGCCAAGCATTCTGTCCGTGCTTGTGTCTGCGCTGGTGGACAGTGGAGAAGTCTCCGTGGTAGCTCCAGAAGAGGAAAGGAAAAAGAGGCTGTCGGCTAAAAACGAAAACTTTGCGCAGGTGAACCAGCAGATAGCCACGCTGTGTGCAAGGACTCTGATCACCCAGAAAGACATTGAAAGCAATGCAGGATCTTTGAAGAAGCAGATAGGCATGTATGAAGACGTTCTACAGAAAATCATGAGCACGAACAGAAGAAATAAACGGGCCATTATCAGCCGCAGGAAAGAGCACTTTGCCCACTTCTTTTTTCTCTCTCTGCTTGAAAGCGTAGACAGCTCCATTGAGAGCGTGTACACGAAGAAGTACAAAGCCAAGAAAAAGAAAAAAGAAGAAGAAGGCTCGTACTATGTGGAAATGGAGAAGCTTTTAGAGAACAGAGAGAGTCTGAAGCTGCTGTGCCAGTCCATTCCAGAGAGCATGCTGGAGATGCCAAGTGAAGAGGTGGGGATTGAAAACGTGCTGGACACTCTTTCCAAAGAAGAACACGAGCTTGCCAAAGCATTCCTTCCCGAGAAGTTCTTCTCTGCGTGGAAAGAGGCATAAGAGTGCCGTGGCAAGGCAGAGTGTGGTTGTGGAAGGGACTGGGGCGTGGATAAGGAATGTGCGTATTAATGGTGTTGTCCAAGTAGAGCTGCCAAGTAGAACTACTAAGTAGAGCTACTAAGTAGAGCTACTAAGTAGAAGTGCCAACCAGGACGACTTAGTTGAAGAGTATAGTGTATGATAAATGCACGGTAGAGAATAACTGCAGTGTGTAGATACTCTTGATAAAATAAAAGCTGCTGCTGTCAATACACTAACTGAATAATAGGCTGGGCTAGGAGTGGGCAATAA